>JAFFZH010014446.1:11642-141805 GCA_018420115.1 Euura saliciscinereae
CAAAATTGCGATTGAAATTCGAGGGAATTTGAAACCTAATCGTCGAAGAGTTTGAGTGCCCTCTCCGATCGTGAGAGAAAGTATAAAAAATGAGCTATATGGGGTTATTTAAAGAAAATTTTACTATATTTAGGACATAATTAGTCGTATCAAATTACAAGCAGCATACGACGAATGGTTAACGCCCCCTAATTTTTATGGTCTAAAGAATCGTTAAGAAGAAGCTAAAAGCAATAAGGAAAAAATAAGGATGGACGGTAAAACATGAGAACTGCACGTAGCACGACTCTTCTAGAAAATCCATCTCGAATGTCCCATTAACCACACATGTTATTCAAACATCTCAAGTTTCGGTAAAAAGAAAAACTTTTGTTTTTCGCGAGAGAAATAATAATAATAATAGAAAATAAAAAAAAGAAGAAAATCCTCAATTTTATTTCATCCCCTTTTGCTTTCGACTTCTCTTCCCGCGAATTCAATTCGCGGTAACCCCTCGATGTTTTTTATTTCTGTTTTTTTTTGGAAAGAAGAAAGAATATATCTTCGGCCTACTATTGGGATAACGTTTTGGTGCCGTTCTTAGATTACCCGATTCGTATAATCCTATAGCCATCTCTCTCCGACATATTCGGTTCTCCGCATATATTTTCCATAGGAAATTGTTTTCCCAAGTGGCTTACAAATATGCCGATAAGAATACAATATCTTTGGCATAAGGTTCCTATCCCGGATGAATCCCTGCGACGAGGATTCAACGTATAACATTTTTCCCGATCCTGATCCCTCGCATAAAACACAAAAAGAGAACCGAAGTAGACAAGAAAAAAACGTATATGAAGTAAAAAAAAAAAAACTGAAAGAGGATCTTCGGGGGGATAAAATCGCGAAAATTCTCTCTCACCAGATCCAAGGATCAATTATTTCTACATCAATTTTTCCCTCCGGTGAAACGCGGAGTCAACACGGTGTTAATACCGAGTCACATCGATGCAACGATGAGACAGTAAACCTGCCGTCTCCCTGTTTGTATTGTATCAGAGGAAGACGTGATCCTGACGGATCCGCAAACAGTGCAAAAAGCTCCCGGGTCCGGGAACGGAACAGAGGCAATATCCAACGCCTCGGGTACCCGCATGTAGAAATTGACTTTCAATCGGGGAAAACTATCTGCCCTGGATATTTTTCCCCGCATTTGAATTTCAATTTCTGCTCCTGATAGCTAATGCGAAAGACGCGCGTGGTTAATTTCTAAAACGCGTGATACGGAGACGAAATTTCACAGTACAAAGCTATCAAAAGTAGATTCCACTTGGGTTTAATTGATATATACGTTGACGTAGTTAATTAATGCGAAGCATACGACGTCGTACACGAGAGCCGATATACTATACGTGGGCTTGCCAAAGGCACTGCGATACAGTGACTGCCTTAACTTTGGCCTCACAGGCGATATTATCTAGTCGAGAGTGCTCCAGAATATTACGTAGTAGCGTACCTAGGGTTCGGGGGGGGGGGGGGGGGGGGGGGGGGGGGGGGGGGGGGGGGGTCGGCTACGGTACCCGTCGAGGCTAATCGAGTTATCGATTCAACGCTCCAAAGTGAATATTAAATTTCACGCGAATTTTAATCTCGGAAAATTGAATGAAACCCAAGAGCTTGTTCGAGGCTCGTAGCTTCGAACCAGCTATCTCTAATTCGTAAGCTAAATAAAAAAATATATATATATATATGTAGGGATAAAATTACCTTGGCTTATTGTAGATTCTTTACCTCGATAATAACAGCTTTAACTATGTAAAACCACCTGCCTGATAACGTCTACATACTTTGCCTCAGGCAAATCTCCATGGTAGTTTGACTGAAAGTTTATAATAATTAATCCACGGTGCCCGGATTAAAAAATATCGGACTTTAGTATCGAATTGAGACACGATTACTTTTGATCCTACTCATCTTTCGAATGGTTGATTATACGCGAAAAACTTCGATGACCTTTTTTGTAGGAAATTTAATTGCCTTCAAATATTGTTTACGTCATTTTTTCCTTGAGAAGAACCGGAAGTGGGATATTTTCCAAAATCTATGTAAAATGTGTCCCTGTTATGAATTTTAGAAAACAGAAATGAAGATTTTGAAAAATGATATCCTGTGTGAGTAGTGAATTTTCTACCTATCCGTATAGTTGAATAGAACTAGCGTTGCATAAATCTGAACATATATAATATAGCAAAAATATTTTCCAATACGTTTGAGGAGTTTCGTTTCTGTGTACCTGTAGATCTATGCATACGTGGAATGTATATTGGAACAGCTTTGATTGTGAATCGATATCCATATATTTTTCTCATGCACCCTCGATATTGCACTCACGATCGGATACGCGGGGCGCGCGTTACTTCTCGGTCAATTCTACTTCTGTTAATATATATATATACGTATATGCCGTATTGCATACCCACACGCGTGTATATTTATGCCAAAGTGCAATGCTTGTATGTACCTGCATTAATACCGCGCGCCCAGGTAACTGAAGCCCAGAATTTCTTCCGGCTTACCAGACGATTTCATTCGAAAGGTTTCAAATGCTTTCGAACGAATACCGAAGGTTTTTTTTTTATACTCAAGCTGGAGGGTCGAGGATCCGAGCTTTCGTCAGCGTACCAGGAAAAGCTTCACTTCACTGACTCGCTATACTCCGTCGGAACAATAGCGACGCGGAGATGCAGCTCCGTTTTTTTGTTTCTTTCCTTTTTTGATAAGCGAAATCTTTCCAGCATAAAATATCCCAGAATTTTTTTTATCATCATATAAAAACAAAAACCTGGCAGTACTGGCTACAGAAAATTTAACTCACTGTCGACGATTTTTAAATCGAGAAAAATGTGGATTAAAAATGTTGACATTTTTATTTATTTTTTTTACCTTCAAAATATTTTCCTATTCCCTTTAATCAGGTATCGTGTATCGGTATCAAATATATCTAGTCTGACGAGTGCCGCAGGGTGGTAATTACCAATTAGTGATAAATTATAATATATCGATCGTATCGAACTGCAGTAGGCAGGTTTTGACATCACATGTTATTTGCACTAGAGCATGAACCAATAATTGCATCAACTTCACAGGTTCTGTTGAATAAAAAAAAAAAATTTAAACAGAAACAAAAATGTAATCACATTTGCCAGGGGCTAATCACGGATGCAAGGTGTACTGCTGCACTTACTCTCGACATATTCTGTACCACGATGGCCACTACATATAGTAGGAGTAAAAGAAAACCCCTGATGAAATTATATAATTTTTCCCTGAATGAAATTCGGACAAATTATTGCGGTTATTCAAGTATGTAATTTTAACTAATACTCTGAATCAATGGTGATAGAAAATAATTTTTGAGAATACTCTTTTATTTATAATGTATGTACAAGTTTTGCTATTACTTTCATTGATCTTTTACTCTGTCAACTTTCCCGACTATAAAATCAGAATCTTATTGAATAAAAAGTCCCCGCAAAAAAAAGCATAAGATAATTAGCATAAGGTCCGAAAATCCTGTGGTGAGATGAATTCGAGAGACATAAGCGTCGAATAATTCACGATCGTATTAAAAAATTAATTGCGAAGGTGAACACGCGTGTGGTAATTACCACCTGGTTGAAACTTGAAACTCGAGTAAAGTTTATTCAAGAAAATTCCGAGCCTCGGTGTCGCTATAATCGCAGGTACATCCTGCGGTTTTTGCTCAAACTGGTCACTCGCGACGTGGGACCCCGAGCGTTTACCATGGCGCGGCGTCCCGTTCATTCAAACTAATTTCCACACCGTGACTCGATACCCCGACGCCCGACGGCCTGGATACCCTGGACAGCGACGCTCAACTTTAAACCCTGCGCTTGATCGGTCAGCTGGGAACAATTAGACCAAACATCGCGTCTCTTCTTTTCGTTAACTCTCAGTTGGGGGAGATTGATTAATTATTATTCAACGGTTCGTTGATTGATTTGTCTCGAACAGTTTGAAATCCACATGTCATTGTTTCCTGCTTATTCACCAGATCAGCCAGCCTGAGCCGCGTGTCGGAATTATACCGGCTATTTTGACGGTAATAATCCCGAATCGAAGTTGACTTGAACTTGTGTTTGATATTTACTAGAATAGATTCAGTTCTTTTCTTCATTATGATTAATCGTCGTTCCGAATTCCGAATTTAGGCGACTGTATTCACTGACAGCAAGTAAGCGAGAATTCATAGAAATATATCCATCCGGATGTGGCGTTTATTGAATCTAAAAATATTTTTGTTCCCAGTAGAATTTTTATCCTTGACCTGGAATTCACGAATTAAATTTCTTCTTCCGTTTTGCCGCAGCTACGCTTTCGTTCAGCCAATTTACTTGGCGTCTACATGACATCAGCATACATGCGGAGCGGAATGCGGTATTGTATTCGTGTGAATGTCATGTGGATCAAAGTTTCTACATATTACGAATCTGTTAAATCCGCTGTAGAATCCTGTTCCAAAGTATAGTATTATAAACCTAGAATTGCGACGTTTATGAATAATTCCGAAAGCAATAAGATCCCTTGAAATTAATAAATTCCATCATACCCTACTCTACCCGAAATTCCTCTACTACCTTATGTTTGTCATCTGAATAAAATTTAGAGATATATAAACCTATATATAGGTATAATAATACCATAAGGCAAAAGTCAGACAAGCAATCATTATTCTACGTCCTGGTGTTTCGATCCATTAATTAGCGTTAATTGAGACTAGTGCCTCGACCCTTCCGCACGACACAACAAAGCGACCTGTACCCCGTCGTCCGGAATTAATAATCACAAAACTCCCAAATCACTGCGACTAGATTGTTCGAGTCTGACCCACAATCGATTCAATGTACACAAATTTTTGCTAATTGATATAATTTCACTGTCCCAATCCCACCGACCGCGACCGTGACCACCACACATTATCTGATCGTCCAACTGCGGTCGAGTCCGTTCCATTATCATTCTCGTACACGAACAAGAACGACCATTACCTATTCGCAGAGGGGACGACAGAGAAGTGCAAAGATCCATTTTCACGAAGTACAACCATGTTCGAAGTAGTGCGCTTGGCTATTCGGTGGTTTTTTTAGCGGTCAGTTCTTTCCCGGATAAGAGAGTAAGAGAGAGAGAGAGAGAGAGAGAGAGAGAGAGAGAGAGAGAGAGAAAGAGTAAGCGTGCATCGTGTGCACTCAGAGTTAGGAACGAGGGGTGGCTTTGTCGCGTCTAGACCGATTAGCGTTCGTACGTTAAAATGAAGGCGAAAGATGTCGTCTGTGGGACCGGAAGTACCGGAAGTAGCCAGACAGCGATATATATACTGGATGAAAAAGCTACTATATAGTTTCTCAGAGAAAGTACACGACCAGCAGTATAGGAAATAGGTATACGAATCTAGACCAAGACAAATAGAATTCGGAAGAACTTTTTCCCGGTCTGAATCGCAGAGGGAGATTTAATAGCAGTCGGTGAGAGAGGGAAAAGGGAGATCGAAGAAGCTGCGTCTAGGGTAAGGATAAAGCTCTCCCTGAATAACAAAATGAAAGAAATACATTGAAAAAAAATTTGTGTAGTTCAGAACCGAGTCCCCGGGTGCATTATGGTGAATTAATCGTTTGCCGAAAATTCACTGACCGAATTTTTATTGGGTGTAAGGGTCGAGCTCGCGTGCGCGGGTCGTCCCCTAATCAATTATTGAAACAAATTAGTACCTGTCAGAGTTCATTAGACCCAGCGAGTATAAATCCACACCAACAACGAGGAATTAATTCCGTTTATCCATATATATATATTATTAAATTCAATCTTGTCATTTACAATATATCATATAAATAACGTAACATGACCTTTGATTAAAAATCGCTGTACGAAACCGCGAGTAAATTAGAACTGACATAGAGGTAAAACTGGAAAGAATTTTTTCATTTTTTTCATCTCCCTTCACAAAAGGTAGACCGAGGCTAAGGTATTCTAAAGCGTTTGATATTCCACTTTTTTTTTCTTTTTTGCATTCTTCATTATTCACGGAATGATGAACGAAAAGCTTGTATGTATATAACACAGAATTTTCATTGTCTCGCCTTCATTCTACTTTATCATCACAAGTTTTTTGTTTGTTTTTTTTTCACTTTTGATCTATAGACGAGTCAATAAAGTCATCCACCTGTGACACGCTCTAATGGTAAATCTATAACGTTCTTACACCTCGACCAACTCGCGGGGTTCTTTAAGCTCTGAGAAGATCACCTATTGCAATTTTTTATTCCCTATCCCAGTGCCGAGTTCTTGCCCATTCTACCTCGTCACCCTCGCGTCACTCCGTCCTCCTCCCTGAGGACACGGAGACGGAATAAGATCCTGAAGGTTTTTCAGCGAGAATGTGAGAGAGAGCGAGTGAGAGAGAGAGAGAGAGACAGAAAACAATCCCGAGAGACAATCAGAGATCGTGCAGACCAGGTGTCTCTGGTACAAGTAATCAAGAAGCACGGTAGACACCGAGGTGTAAAAAAAAGAGAGACCTAAAATTTTCGAATTCTCGTACAGCTGATTGAGAATGCTCCAGGCTGACTGCGACAGATATAAATATCGAAATGAACAACAGCAACAACAAGAATAAATGGAGTAAGGAAAATTTGTTACAATCTCGCGTGCGGACGTGTACATAGGTGTGAACAGTGTGAAAAGCGAGTTGTTGCACACATATTCTGCGTAGGCGTATGTGTCACATAAGTTTCTCGTAGCTTCTAATCTACTGACTTATCGTCGGCTTATCTGTGATTCCGCGGTACCGATAACATCGCAGTTCTCATCTTCAGACTATGATGAATCAGGCTTGTTCCGTGCCGAGGAATTCGCGGCTCCTTATTATCTCGCACCTTCTACTCTTTCTCTTATTGCAATTAATAGCATAGCGTAAACAATGCAGTATCTATCGGATTCAATCGCAAATATTTCAAAGAGTTGCGACCGGTCCCTGAGGTAATTTCACGAATAAATATCGACCCCCATAGCTAAAATTAAAGGGCAAGGTAGACCCGGTCGGGTACCAGTGACTGGAATACCCGAAGGCTGGTGGTCCTGATCCCGAGGCTGTGGCTGTGGCTGTTGCCCCGTCGACTGAGGCACGTACGCGGCTATGCGGCTATGCAGGGACATGTTTTTGTGGCTGATAGTGATCGGGCACGAGTCTACCAGAGGTTCTTTATTCCGTTCAGGGACCGTTGGTCCAAAGATATAGCGTACGTTCCGAGAGGAGTATGAAAGAAAAATGGCTACTCGATCGCGGTTGAATTATGATAAATGCATCTCGCTTGCGCTATCGCGATTTTATCCCGTCCACCTTCGACCGTCCTCTTCTTCTCCTTCGTCTTCGCTCTCTCGTATTTTTATTCAACCAAGGATTTCATCTCCTCGGTAAATCCGTGATGGTGTGTATATACAGATATATATATATAGCTGGTACCAAAGTTCGAAAGTAGGTGCACATCGGATCGCTGCTTCTTTCACCCTCCTTATTCTTTATCTCGTACTCAAAGGCGTCTCTCTACTCGTCACATCGAGAGTATGAGACGCCGAGAGACGTTATCATTGTGCATCGATGCGAGAAAGAATCGCGTTTGTCAAATCAATCGAGAGATATGAACCAAATCTATATAAGAGTGCCGATTCTACAGTGAGAAAAAGACGAACAATTCTTGATGATCTAAATTTATGACGTTTGATACCGAATTTTTCGAATTTCAGTCACTAAACCCTTTCCGGTGTTCTGCAATAATTGAAATCGTTATACGGGACGACCATCGTCAGCTGTGTGTCTAGCGTTTAATCAGCACAGCATCAGTCTGTGATATACACATAGAGCTGAACACAGTGATTGGATACAGATAAATAAAAAAGTGAAGAGAATTCGTTTGAAAGATTCTTTCAGTTTCCCCGTTTCACGGTTGAATCTAAATTAATAGAAAAGATGTGTAGATAAACGACTCGTGTTATTTAATATCCACGTCCATGTTCTCTTGGAATAAGTTGTTTTCGACGAGTGTCTCGCTTAGAACTCGATATCGCGGATGCGAGGGCCTCCCGTTTCCCTGAATTTCAGTGAAAGATGTTTAATTCGAAAACGCGGCGTTGAATTATTCATGCAATTCGTCGAGCACAAAGGTCTTAAATTTCAATTTATGAAACGGTTTGGGATACATACTTTACGTCACGCGTTACGTAAAAACATTTTCATAATTTTTTTAATAAAACCTATACGTACGGAATGACAATAGACGATTCAACCTATTCTTCGATCTCTAGAAAAAAAAAATGCAATTACGATAACGCGTAAACTATACAAAAACCATATAAAATTCACTCCTCGTCGCGTGCAATGTTCCTCCGGTTTCGTGGGGGGGGGATCCGCGGTATTCCCTGGGGGGGTGAAAATACGGGAGCGAGGGATGCCGTTCCTAATTGTTTTATCTTGTCCGCGTTTTATTCCTCGAGTAAATTCGACGACGAAACGGTAGGTAAAGAAGCTATTTTTCAATTAAGCCAACTTTTTTTTTATCATTATTGAAGTTCTTTCCAGCTCTTTAAATGAAATATACAACGGCGTTTGTTGATCTTAGCTTGTATAACATTAAAGCAGGTCTGGTGTTTGTTCTCATCTGATTATAACGGCTGTTATAAATAATCGGGTAATTTAGATGGGGGATAAAAGAGAAAAAGGATCGAAATATCGGTAGGGGGGGTTGAATGGACGACTCACACCGATGTAAATAACGGCTAAGAAGTGCTGATGGATATCCGAGAGAGAAAACGTGAGCACACCTCGCTTCTACACCACGGGGACAAAGTGAAAACTTTTTTTTCAAGAGCATTTCACACCCCCCTCGACCTTCTTCTTCTTCTTCTTCTTCCTCCTCTTTTTACCTCTCTAATTCCAACAAAAGAGTGATTTCCAGATTTTCTTTGAAGATAAGCGACTCTGTCTGTGAAATACGAGCCATAAATCAAACCACCCTCGTGGGGTGAAGACGTTCTATGCAGCATACAAGCTTACCAGAGAAAAAGAAGAATTACTATATATAATATGCAGACGAACGGATGTGATAAAATTAGCAAAAAATTTGTAAATATATGTTTCAGTACTTTGGTTGCTGATCAAAAGTCTCAATTGGCGTAAATACAAAAAAAAAAAAAAAATAATGGACAGATTTGTCGTTACTGTTAATTAATTCAAGAAAACCCGATTATCTGGAAATACGAGAAAACTGACTCAGAGCTGAAATGTCGTGACATTATTCAAATCGTATCATTTTTCTTCATTATTTTCAATCTTTCATCCTCATTAATTCACTATCTAGATAAAATGTGAGTGTATAGGTATAATTAAATTGAATTTGGAAATCTTTATTCAATCAAACGTATTTCACCTGTAAATTCAAGTGTTTTTAGTGCCAATTGAAAAATTCTCTTAGTCCAAAAGTCTGGATCTGAAATCATGTGAAACTGAATTTTTAATTTACATTTGCGGGAATGACACCCAGTAGGATAACTTCCCCGAAGCACACGTTACCCGACCCGTTAATTAACCGAGTACCTTAGACCCAGTCGTGATTACGTTCCCGAGTTAATTCAAAGATAGTTACCTCAGCTTCCAAGGTAAGGGTATATAATAAGGTGAAGCGAGATACTAAAGCGAGAGCACGAGGGCGCTCGTGATCAAACAATTTCTGGAAGCATTATATACCAAAAATCGTCTTCATGGCATCGCACCTAATTCACTTTTTATACTCAAATGAACCCTTTTAACCTTCGGAATAATATTCTTAAGGAATGTTCGAGGGAATGTTATAAGCACAATAATTTAATTTGTCCAATATATTATCTCTCTCTATCGTTGACGAACACAATAAACTAAGAGTAATTTGAATGAGAGAATAATAATTCGAGACCGTCGATTTGTGCAGCCACCATTCCACCTATCTAGTAGCAGCCCTATGCATAGAGTACACATCCTCATTTAAATGAGATAAATCTTGTTACGAGTAATTTTAGGGTGTTGGGACCCGGAGTTAAGGGCCGAGAAATAAAGACACTGTAACGAAACAAGGCTCAAACTCCACCAATTTCACTGTACGAAGCATACATGAGCAGTCTAGTTGAGTCATTTACTCTTCAAAACACTCTAATTACCAATAAGACACTAGTTAAATTTTTGTCGATAAAATTAAGAAGCGCATATGTAGCTTTTAGTCATTCAATTCGATATCAGCTAGTGGGAATATCACAAGAACGGAAAAAATTGAGTCACCACATCAATGATTATTCGGCTGATATAAATAACTTTTACTCCAATTTATCTGCATTCATATTTTCAAGGGACCTTAAATTTTTTGAAATTATTTCAATTAACTTGAAGAAAACGAAAGCAGAATAATCGAATTACTTCACTGACTGATATTTATATTAATTTGTACTGCATTCTGTGTTTTATTCCCTTTTTCTAATATAATTCTTTCCTATTCTTGATTCTTTTATCTCTTTTCGTCTATAATATCTTCATGTTATTTCTCTATTCTTTTTCCTAATGTATATTTCCGTTGTCCAATATTTTTAGCGGGTAATAATCGATTGTTTTTTGGTCAAGTTGTCGAATCCTTGTGAAATAACCACTGAGAGGAATCGCAATACCTGAGAACCGGAGCCCCGGGACCATTTGCAGAGCACGCACGATCGAGGAGAGCCAGAGCAGGTTCCGCAAACTCTCCCCCCTCCGAGTTCGAACCCGGACTCTTACTGGTCTCTCGTTGGGAATCGTGTACTTCTCAATGTGTTCTCGCCCGCTGGATCCGGACCGCGTGCAACTTACTCCTCGCGTTTTAAGGGGACTCGATACTCCAAAAATCATCTATGTCTTATCCAAAGTTTATTACACACATCGAAAAATCGACTTTTTCAAAAATCACTTGTCGAAAGGTTTCAAGCACACGGTTGATTCGATCATGTCTTTCGACGTCTCCATTATCTTCGTAGAGCGATTCTTCATCATGTGAATGAAAGAAATTGAGAAGAAAAAAAATCCTGTGATAAGTTATGGTCAGTTATCAAAATTTAGCGACAATCTAGTCACCCTTTTGCTGATAACTTGGTCCAAAAATTTTCTTTTTCAATTTCCCTTCAGATATTGAAATAAAATAATTAGAAACTCTCCACTCTTCGGGATCTAAGAGTCGCGTTAACGACTCTGCGTCGTAAAACCGAACTCCGGCTTCTCGTTCTCTTCTTCTCCCATCGCGTTTCTTTTTCCGATTGATTATCTCGACTCGTTTCATTCTCTGCGTCGAAACGCGGGTCGTGTAAAAACGTAGAATTTTAAGATCAATGGAACGAAGAAGAAGGAATGAATGAGAGCGAGATTCGTGATCGAATAATGAACGATTACCGAGGAACCTGCGGTATTTCATTCGAATATACAAATATTTGAATATTCCCGCCCCCGGGATACTTTCATAACCACGTTTATGTGGCTTTAGTACCTTGTTTTAGGTTCTTATCGAACGGATTTACATAGATTAAACGAGAAACACCAAACTGTTGGTAAAAGGAGACGACGAAATTTTCGAGTCACGAAAGTAGATCCAATTAGCGATTTAGTCTTAACGAATTTATAACCAGCCACGTAGCCGGAAAAATTATAATCGAAATTGATCTTTCTCGTTTGACTTGAAAATAAACAATTTTTCCACTAGATAAATATTTCCAAGTTCAAGAATCCTAATTTTAGATTATTCGAATGAGAAAGTTGATCCTGACTCTGTGTCAGAAAACTTCCATTTTTATTCCAAGTGTTTGAAACTCACCAATTTTTTTGTGTATCAGCGATTTCTCGTGTAAACAATCAAACGGCTTTTAGAATATAAGATGAAAAAGAAGAAGAGTTGAGAACAAAAAAATCCCCAGGAAACTTGAAAACAGTCAATATTACCGCGCGCACTGACAGACAAAACACAATCACAACAACAATAAGAACGAGAACGAGAAAAAAAAAATCACAAAACACTTGGGGCAATCAGACGACGTTCATCACTGCGGTGTTATTTATTTTTATTTTATTTTTTATCTTCATTCCGCGGTACGTTTTAAAGGCCTCGGTTTTTGTGAAACTGTTTTCATGCACTGCATCAGCCACACGACCTGCTCGTATTGCGAGGAGAGGATAGCTACAAGCGTGCGACCGAACTGTTCGGAGACTCGCGCTCAACTGTTAGCCTGCTCGTGCCACCGGGAACCGCGACCAATCAGAATACGAGATTGCGCCGCGGTCTACCCCGACTTTCAAAGCCTGGCGTTTCGACACGGAGGAGCCACCGTACGCTTGCATCCCCTGGTCGTGAGGGTGCGGATGCACGCTCGCTCGCTCGCTCTTTACTCCCATTCGAATTTAAACTCGGGACGACGTTATATTGGGAAGAGATTAATGAAGGACTCTTATAATCGCAGACTGAGACTCGTGCTATTGGATGCGCCGTTTTTGGTTCTTTCAAAACCTTCTCTTTAAAAAATCGGTGGCCCCAAACGACCAAATAAATTTATTTGTAACCGATTTAGTATTGAAAAACTATGACGCAAGATTATTCTACACTGTAAAAAATGTTTGTGGGTGAAATCACCTCACATTTTAGTAAAATTAATTCAATTTTGTTAAATTCGTTTAATTTACAAACAACTTGAGAACTAGTAAAAGAAAAATGAAAAATCTAGAATAGATTAGTTGCAGTGACCTAGTTGAATAGAAAATAAATTTGAAAAAATTGTTCTTCGTTGACCTGATCGACGTATTGATGAATGAGTTATATGATCGGATAATTCTGATGAATTATAAGCACCGAAAGTAAATTAGTCGAGAAAAAATGTAGATCATACAAATATATACTTCACTTTAATGGATTACAATTCCTAATTACACAAATTCGGAAATTGGATCTGTTTTTTTTTTTTTACTCTCTCTCTCTTGTCAGCTTGCATGGACGTTTTACAGATAAATTCAAGAGCATTTTCGAAGTAACATCAATTTCGAAGTAAGTAAAAAAATATATCATTTGGTATTTATGCGTTTCTGCACAGTTTATGAAGCTATCTTTGGCGATTTTTTTTCGATGTCTTGCAAATATCCTGAAAACCCGATGAATAATATCTGAGAAATGAGTTCAGGATTTCTCAAGACAAACTGAAGATATAAAATATAATTGCAAAAAAAAACGACTTGGGATGAAAAAAAAATTAGAAATCGAAAATATTGGAGTAATATTGATAGAATCCATGCACATTACTATATACAAAAAAATATTCACACAAAATTTTGTTCGTCTCAGACGAAAAATCATGTCACAAACAAAAGACAGATGAGCTGTAAAACCAATAATCACTTACTGTAAGCACTCGAAATGATTCCCTAGAAAGATAACCCTACGTTTTGTAGAATTAAACAAAAAATAATAATCGTAGTCAACGTCACCTTGAAAATTTTCCTCAAGTGAGGTCATTAATATGTTTTCTTGCAATGAATTCTGAATTCCATACACTTTCAAATATCAAATTTACAAAATAGATCTTTAACAGAACTTGTGTATATTTTCAAAAACACAAAATATACTCCTGCATAAAAAAGATACGGTCAATTCCGGTTTCATGAAGAATTTTTTCTGCCTACCGTCCGGTCAATCTGACAATGAGCTAAAAGTTATAATTGCTCGGGTGTTCGCAAACGAACGGACCGACGGTCGAGTGCGCAACTTTGATTTAAACATTTTCGCCCTGGGGGCTAGTCCCGTAATACGTGTAGGGGGTAGACGATGCGAACCAACCCCCGCCCCTTGGCGAAGGGGTGAACGGTCTTTTATTATGAAAATAAATGTATGTTTGCGTACGTGTGTTGGTACACAACGTTTTACAAACTCGACTTAACATCATACGATTTCATCGGACCGAACGAATAAGCGCGTTGATTTTGTTTAGTCTTTTTTTCATCTCTCTTTCTCTCCTACGTCGATGTGTGTGATATGATTCAACGAATATCCGTCGCATATACCCACACGTAAATGTTTATTCCCTTATCTCTAGTCTGCAATTATTTGTATCCCACGTACAGCGTATTATACCACCATGATAAACGTAATACTAACAGTTTACGACGGAGTTCCTAGAACCATTGTGCAAGTAGTAGGTACCGGTGGTAATTAGTGCCGAAGTTCGACCCGGAATATTCGAGTTTCAATTTCGAACCAGGCAGAGTTCGATAGCTGGATATAATCTCTGTTACATCGCGGTGTATGACTATTGAAATACGGACTCTCAGTGTGAAAACACTTTTTTTTACTCCAATACAGAACTGAAAAATACGGTGAAAAAAAAAAGGGAAACAAATCTGTTTGGTTTTAAAAGAGCGGAATTTTCTTCTTGTGGGTGAAAGAGGCGTGAAAACAGTCTAGAAAAAATATCGTACGACAACGTGTCACGTCTGTCAACGTACGTCATGGTCCTAAAACAGCGGAGACCCGACGTTCAGAAAAAAAATATATAACACCGTGACTCGGAAACGCTACTTCTCCCTCTAAAAATAAAAATAAAAAAAATATGTTTTCAATTAGCCAAATGACACGAACCATATTGCGACCAACAATGGCCAGCTAGCTCTCCCCGATTTTTTGATCATTATTTTCTCTCTTTTTTTTCATATATTCTTCTCTCCATTTCGCGGTACGACAGTATTGGGGTGACGAAGACCGGTATCTGGGTGGTGCGGACACCCTGTCAGAGGATGGTAAGCCAGGCGGCTCATTTTAACCCCCTTTTCAGCTATTCAAACGAAAATAAGGGTTGCGCTCAATTTCGTTCCTTTTTTCTCTCTTCTCGCATCTCTTTCTCTTCCATTCTTTCTTTTATCTGACTGATGAAGGTAATGACACTTCTGAGAAACCTATAAAATAACAGAGAAAAAAAAATTGCATACCGGAAGCGAGTAACAATCGTGCAAATGTTTTTTTTTTAATCTTCGTCGCTTTTAAGTCAACCTCGTGTAATTATCGGAGCTCCTACGTAACAGGTAACAAGATGCAAGGGATGCAAACGATCCGGTCGATAAGACTGTGAGGGGAAAAAAAGTTTGTAGTAAGGACTCGAAAGTTTCTTAACTCATTCGAAAAGTTTCAAGTTAAGTAAGTTTGAACGAAGAATGCATTAAAAAGTCTTTACGCGGTTGCTGAGGACTGAGGAGAAAGAGGTGCGGGCGGTTTTCTCGTGTTAAGAAAGTACTCTCGGTTTAAATCTAATCTAAAACTCTATTTGCTCAATCTGATAACAAACTTTTACACCGACACAAACATCGGGCTATGATTTTCACCCGTTTTATCCGAGGGGATACTTCACATAATTTCAGTCACTTAGCCTCATAAGGGGTCAACCACGAACGAAAACTTACTGATTTCCTGGCTCGATAAGCCCTGCCAAACGCCACTAGGGTCTGGTACCCAAAACCGTTTTTAAAAGGTCACTTGAAACCCCATAAAACAGACAAAACTGTCTTGTTTCCCCTAATCTATCCGTGTAAGAGCAGCCGAAAGGTCTGAAGTGACAACGTTTCAAGTTGTAATGATCATTTTTTTTTTGTAACGATGAAAGGATCAGTCCTGACTTCTCAAGTTGCTTTTTTTATTTTTTGGTTTATGTGAATTACTGACAATGAGATGAGTCCGTCAAGCTTGTTGATATCAGAGATTGTACATATTTAGATAGAGATTACGAACACTTATGTAGCGTGAGAGATTATACCTGTTATGCTTATCGCTCAATGCTATTTACTATTTGCTTTATTCCCCCCCCCGGACTGTCATATCCCCGGGGTTTTGTTTCGTCATTTCGGTAAAGTGACGAACGTAATGTGGGCTGATGCCTAGACCAACCGAATATAACAATAAGTATTCATAAATGATGTCATATTCCATTCCATTACCTACGACACGTTGCGGTAATTGATACTTTTAGTATTTTACCAAGAAATAAAAAAAACTTGTTCAGAAACTGAGTAGGTATATATATATCCGTTATTTATCGACAATTACGTAACTGAAGATACGACTTTGTTATCGGATATTAGTTTCTCATTTTCTAACGGGAAATTTTCGTGTGTCATTGCGATAGCCAAGGCTCTATGCTCCCGTTCCATAAATAGGATAATGGATGAAAAAAAGAGAGGAAAAAAATTCAGTTCATCGCAGGGAGATGGGTTATCTAATTTAATTGAAATTCCTGTCCTTATAAAGCCGTGAAAACAGGCTTGAATTGTTGCCGAAGAATTGAAAGTAAACTGACCCAAAAGTAAACCAGCCTCGACTCTCGAGACAAATGACATCCACTAGCCTCTTATCAGGGCGACAATTTATCCCATTTAATTTGTCGGCTTACCTAATTAATTCGATGACAATCACTCAGGCCAAGTCGTACGGGTTTCTGGGACCAGGGGCCCCGGGTACCGATAGCGATATTCAATTCTAGAACGGAAACACTCCATTATAAACTCCGGCCACATTAGACCACGAGATAGCAGACGATTCCACACATGGTTTACACCCATTATCGAATATCTGTGTCAAATTGTGGCGTTCATCTTCGAGATAACGAACTAAGGGACCAAAATTCAGTCACGTATTCAACGAAAAGCATCGATACGCCTTTTTCGACTCCCGGTCTAGGGGCATTTTTACGGACCTTGGACTCTGCGGGACGTCATTGAGGACCTGAAATGAATCGTATACTCGTCATTCATTTCTCTTCACCTTTTTGCTCATCCATTTCCCATTGGTGCCGTCACGAACCGGGGACAGTCTGCCTACGTCTCGTCGCAATGTCCCAAATCGTTGAAAACATTCATTCGAAACGTGACTGCCGAACGGATGGCAACATTACCCGCGACCGGTCACTTCAATGGACTATTTTGAAGGTGGGATAATAAATTCGGATTACGATTGTATCAAGCCCTAATAAATAGGAGCGAACCTCGTGACGACGCAGCGTCGAGGCGGCTTAGCGTCGGGGTTTTAACTATGATTCGTATGTCAGAATCGTTTGGCGGGGTGCTTCGAGCCCATGGACCACCTGGCTGACTCGCCGAACCCCGAAAATGTCTCACCGATCTGATTCAGTAGCCCGAACTGCACACGTGCCGCGGTTGTCATTTAAATTCGTGGGTCTAGTCCGCTCCTTCATCGTTTTAACTCTGGGTCAATGCTCAACGTTTAAGGTTGCGCGTGCTGAGTTTTTCATCACCCCATCGTCCGTGCATGTATGACCGTATGCTAATTCGATCCTTTCACGAGTGATAAGAATTAGGGAGGGTCGTCGATGACGCGACGCTGTGGTGTCTCGCCGGCTCGTCACTCTCACAATCGAAAAGGGATTGAAATCCCTCTCAGCTGTCGTGGGTCTCCACTCTACCCTATGTGCGACTGGGTGTTGGCTTTAAAACTGTTACAAAACGTTGGGATGGTCGTAAAACGCGGGCTGATTGCGAGCCGGAGGATTCTCTCGAGACTTAATTCCGGATCTGATCGTTTACCTTTTGTTGTCGTTGTTTCCGGTGCTGAGAGGTACTTCTTTATTCGGAGGAATAAAAGTCGACGGTAACCTTATGATGAAATCTGAATAATACATCCACCGCAATTTTTTTTCATTACTCTGATCCGTAGTCAGGATAATCAGAGGCTTTTTTTTTTTAGAAACAGCTCCTAATTTGGTATACGTCTGATTGACTCTCGACTTAACTAGATCTAAATGTCTGTCAATGATGAAAAGAAATGAACAAATTTTCTAGCAGTTATCGGCTCGTCAGCTCATAAAAAGTTTCTTGTCACGATTATTTATCGCACTTGTATAATAAACCTTTAATTTTTAATGTGTATTATGTACCAAAGGAAGAAAGCAGGCCTTTTTTGTCAAGCCCCGATTTTTTAGAACGCGTTTCTCGGTTTATTTCACTGTTATCATGGTTGCGAGAGTTTTTTTTCCCTCCCGCCAAAGTTTTTTTCCCCGGTTAAAAAACTGTGACTTCCATCCCGTTAAGGAGGGCGAAAAACACGAGTTTTTGATGCATGTGTGGTAAAAATGATTTTTATATAGGTATGATTATAGATGAAAATTCTATGAGATTCGATGAAACCAGCAGGCTAATTTCGCAGAAACAATTAGGTGAGCAATTTAAATGTCAAGAAAATCATAATAATCATGATCGCAGAACGTGAAACGAGGCGTTTTTGAATCATTAACAAACAAAAAATAATAATAATAAATAATGAATCAAAGTTCACGCGACTCTTAACCGCATGCATGTTCAACTTTTGTAGATTGATGTGACGATGCCTCCTCTGCACGACAGTTTAATCAACAGGCACACGATTTTCGCGAACAACAAATAATACGAGCTTTGATTACACATTAGGATTGAAAAGATCACGGGCACTTGGAATTCAATCTTACGCGAAATTCTAAGAATTAAAGTCCCCGATGAAATATCTGAGGCACCCTCAGATTTCGAATGGAAAATTATTAGAGTCAACCAATGATTGGAAAGAAAAAAAAAATGAATTGAATTGACGAAATTGGATTCATTGATTTGGATTAGGCGAAATTAACTAAAATTATTTTTAATTGATCTCAACTAATGCGAATTGAATGTATTATTGTGAATTAACATGAATTAATTCTCATTAAACGATTTTATTTAAAATTGAATGGAGATAACGAAATTGGATTGAATTGATTCAGATAGGGCACAATTAACGAAAATTGTGGGTTAGAATTAATCTCGAAAATATTGCAAATTATTTTCAACTAACGTTTATTGAAAATTGAAGAATTAACTCGAATCAAACAGAATTAATTCCAATTATAGCAAACTAATTCAAATTACAATGCGAATTGTAGTTAATTTATTCAAATTATAGCGCATTAAATTAGATGGGAAATATTAATGTGATTTAATCCAAATTTCGTTCATTACAATTTTTAAGGAAAATTAAAAAATAACGGAAATGCAAAACGTCGTAAGCGCCATTTTTGTGGTCATCATTTTTCATGGTTTTTCCAAATAGTTGTAAAAACTCGTGAAACGCAAAGTTAAATTGAAAAAACGATCATTTCGAAAATTCATGGAAAAAGGTCGTAAGCGCGATTTTTTTTTATTTTCACTTCCGAGCCAAAAATTCGATAAAACACCTGAAACGCGAAAACAAATTGAAAAAACGAGCGTTCCGAAAAATTCGATTAAAAAAAATATTGGTCGTTAAAAGCAGAAAGTCTTTTTTTTTATTTTCCACGATTTTGTTTACATAGTTATAAAAACTCGTGAAACGCAAAAAAAAAATTCGAAATCAACAACGTTTCGAAAATTCATGGAAAAAAATATCAAGGTAAAAGCAGAAGGACGTAGCACCATTTTTTTTTTTTTTTTTTTTGTGGTTACGACCTTCTGTTTTCAATTGACCCAATATTAAAATTCAACGTTCATGAACGAATCTTCGGGTTTTTATCCCAGATTCAGAAAAAAAAATGACCTTTTGCCGTTACGAACAGCAAAAAGTCGTGTTATAATGGCGCTTATGTCCTTATGCCATTAGACACGCGATGTGTTTCAGGTATCTGAGGACCAGCCTCAGACAAGAATAAACCTTGTGCCTTGTCATAGGGAGAAAGGTTACCTAGAGAACTAGCGGTAATTTGTTGATATTTACCTCGGAACACCGAGTTTTTACCCAAAGAAGTGTCTTTTCCGATGTATGATAGGAAAAGAGTTTATTCTTTCAATGTCGAATGCCGGGAAAACTTGTATTTGTTGACTTATAATCGGCTTCGACCTTCGTTAGAAGAGAATCAAGGCAAAAGCCGCTATTTTTCGAACTAGTACTGGCTTATTTTCATCGGCTATTAACGATCAGACTCACCCTCAATACGATATTTTCAATCCGAAATGAGAAAATTAAGAACTTTCGTATGACATCCAAGTGCCCCGCGTCGTAGAGATCGTCTATTCACCTTCAGACTCGGGGAAAGAAAAAAGACACTAAACAATTCACAATATCACTGAGACGCGCCTAAACTGCCCTAAACAAGACTCGACAGGTTTTTAGTCACTTCAACAACAAACGAGAGACGAAGGCGGTTAAAAACAAATGCAACGGGCTGTTGCTCTCACGCTGCCGGCGCGCTTCAAATGTTTATCACAGACACTCGAAGCGCTCCGCGCGGCGGCGACTCGAACTGTTTGCGACTGGTACGAGGTCATACGGTAATATAAAAGTTACCGACCGAGTTGGATCACAGTTATCATCGCAGCAGTCTAAATTTATTCACCCGGCAAAAATATATACAATATAATAAATCATTCATACATTTCAATCCTTAACTAATGAAATAAGAAATTTAATATTCATTCAAAAACACTTAGGGATTCCTTTATATTCTTTCCTAATAAGTATATTTATCCATCTCATAAATGTCCTGTATATTTTTAATTAAAATTAATGTTATGTAATTAAACGAAATTTTTTTACAATATTAATTTATATTTATTTAATAATATAGATAATTTTTTAAATATTTGAATAGTTAATTTATAATTATTATGAAAAAATACCCCGAATTATTTTTTATTATCAATTTTTTTTTTTTTTTTTTATCCACCCGAGAAAAAATGATTTTCGTATGATTGCATCAACAGAATACTTGTGAATTTTTCTTGGATTTATAAAATGGAAAAAAAAATCGTCGCTTATAAATAAGGATCGGTAAAAGCAAGAAAAAACTGATAGAATTATTTCATATAACTAGAAGAACAACAGGAAATTGTGGATCAACTCAAAGATGATGTGATATCCGATCTCTTGCCGATATCTCACTTCCGGTCGCTCTGATTGTGAGCCAAAAAATCATTCAGAGTCATTTTAATGCTCAGAAATTTTTTTACTAGATACGTTGCAACGGTTCGTCGAGTAAAATCGATCCTCCAAAAAATACAGTCTGTTAATTAAGAGTCAAAGGACTAGAGGATATTTTTGAACATTCAATTATGGAATTGATTTAGAAACTCTACAATATACCCAGTTCGTTCTCCTATCGTATTTCCACATTGACTCAGAGGGTACAGAAATTGTAGAACGCCTTGTTGCCGACGGTAGGTATTACAGACTGTTTGACCGACTGTCGTCACTACCGCTTGTAGTGTTTTCATCATTCGCCGCGACATCACTGGCCAAACATTCGACGACTGGCGCTTTAATTCGATTTTTTCTTTATCTATTCATTTTTTATTTATCACTACACTAGATTCTCATGATACTTGTTTGTCCTTGGGGTCAGTGGGCGATATTATTCGATTGATTTACCAAAGATTCTCATTCAATTATATTTCGTTTCCTTTAACATATAAGTTTACAGGTGTATTTTTATTACTTCTATTTACATCACAAATAATAGAAATACCATATTGCGGGATACGAGATTATTTCGTTTACTCGTTTTTCTTTTTTTTTCATATATGTACATAAACATACGTAATATTTATGCTTGAAATATTACATCGTCTAAATGAATAATATTATATTGCATTATTTTAAGTAGCACTTCATTTTCTCTTTTCAGACTTAAGGTTTTTATATAGTAGAATAAAATCGTATATATTTATGACAGCACTGTATGCACAATAATTATTATTTTATAGTAAGGCAACGGTGATTCAGCGATAGGAAACTTCAGAGATTTAGCCACGCGATGAGATCGTTGTAATTTCGTCATATTTTCGATGACTTATCTCGAATTCAACTTATTATTGAGTTTCGACATGAAGTCGACCGCCCGGTCATCGCCCTTTCTACGTTCCAATGCTCTAACCGCGTCCGAATCTACAAACATAAATCACAAAATTATCAAAATTGACATTGACATTGACATTGAATTCGTGCATCTATAGCCAAAAGCTTACTTTTGCCACTCGGCCGGGAAAGTTTCAGATGAACCTGTTCGAGTGAGTCGAAATCCCTATCGGGACCAGTTTCTGGAATTTCGCTGAAGGCCAGGAAGGCCTCGGCCATGAACCTCGTCCTGAGAAAGTCTTTGTCTTTGACCTCGAAGACTACAATAGCGTCTTCGATTTCTCTCAATTCCGTTGGCAATGAACTGCGAAGGATTAAACAAAGACTAAGAATTCTGTCGTATATTATACTCTTTTTTGGTTTCTCAATCAAGTAACAAAAAATCGAACTTACATCGTAAAAGTCTCGTCGAAGAGAGGGAAGAGATCCTCCTTGTGCGTTCGAGTCTTTGGCAGTTTTATCTGTGCGAATTTCTCCTCTGGCAACAGTCGTATTTTAACGTAAGGATCACATTTACCTGAAAAGATCAAAGGTCACAGGTTTAGGGATGACTCGAGTGAACAAAACCCTGGTACCCGATGGATGCAACTTCGCATGCACAGGGGGCAACTCGTGAGACGACCTTTTGCGGCGATAATTGGCTAATAACTACGGAAGACTAAGGTCCGATGATCATCTAAACGATACGATTTCTTGTTTTGAACACTTTTTTTCCTACAGGATGACCCATCGACACGTAGATATCTAACGTTGGTTGGTTTGTCTCTTTTTTTTTACACCTTGTGATCCATGCAAGTATTTCAATTCCGGACTATAATACAAGAGCAGGCAATTCAGGCAATGATAATTGGGAATGTTATGAGAACAATATTATTTCTTATTCACATACTTGACCTCTCTTTCAGTTTCACTTTAGATTTTGATTTATAACGTAGTTTTCTCTCAATAGTAGACATCTTGCCTATAAAATTTCAACAACAAATAATTAAACTGTGTGACGATTATTTCGAGGATAACAACGGTCCTACCGCACGATCTCCTCCAACTAACGATTTGAAACAACCTCGAAAACTTGTGGTATAAATGAAATGGTCATCACGAAAAACCTTCATGCCTACCATTTGTGTCCATCGGTGTCAGATTTCTGGCGTTCATTATTTGAATGTGCAATAAATTATCGACGAAATAGGCCCTGACGGTTAATTGTCCGTAGCTAGAATCCTCGATAGCCTTCTGCTCCTCCAATCTCTCCAAATTATACCGATGTATCAACGCGGCCGTTTCCAGACCGTGGAGCTTGAGAAGCTTCTCGATTTTCTCCAGGATGTGAATGTTCGATGTCTCGTCTGCCCCAAGATTGAAGAATCTGATGAGCGTGTGCAGAGTCCGATGAAGGTTCGCGTAGAACGATGGTGGTCTTCTCCTCTGCAAATTCAAATCAAAACACATGAATAATCTACAATAGTATATTGTGCATCAAGTGCGGGAAGTTTGATCCTTTTACCGACCGAGGACAGTGCCGGAATGTCCACATTCCAGCACTGCTCTCGGCCGGTAAGGGAATCAGCCATTTCGCGCACCCTCTATAGTGCGCGAAGTCGAACTTCCCATGCAGGTGTTACGAAAAAGAAATTGATAAATCGATTGATTACCTCCAAGTTGTTGTTGACCAGATCGTACAAAGTCTTCGACATCAATTCCCAGATGACTAGAAGCACCCTCTCGAAGTTCGTCTCGTTGAGATTATCGTGAAGAGTGGTGATGTTCGAGTCAAGGTACCCTAGGAGTCTGTCCATCGCGTTGCTCGTCGTGTCGATCAGCTCAGCACCCTCCGTCAAGTACCTGTTCATGGCCGGCGTCATCTTGGTAGCGACAACCTCGAGCAGCTCAACGATTTTGTTGCTGACCGTTTCCGTCGCGTTGTCGATCACCAATTGGAGGGTCTGATGACACCGTTCAGCTTCTTGCTCCGTTTTGTTAGCGGCCAGGGATTCCACTATGCCCTTCAGCCCCAGGTCTTCGGCCAGAGGACCGATCGACGTACGGATGTAGTCGATGTTGTTTATGGCGAAACACCAGGCGTTTGAAACCTCGAATTTCCTCTCGTAAACGCTGCTGTTGTTCTCGCTGTCGTATATCTGCTGCGTCGTTTCCTCGGCCTTCCGCGCCATCTTGTCCGCGTATTCGACCGAGCATCTGCAGATATCCTGGAAAACGAAAGACTGCGGTGTGATACGAAGCTCTTGGGAAAGAAGTGGCGCGGTGAACTTACGTCGATTATTTTCGCGATGAACGTGTACGAGCCCTCGACATCCGGCCATGCCAACTGCGTCCAGAAGACTTTGATTTGGTAAAATATTGTCAACGTGTCAACGGCGCTGGAACTGTACTGGACATTTGAGTCGACTGGTTGTAACGTATCGAATTCTACAGCCCGTTCGATCCTCCTCAAGGCTTTGAACACAGCGATGTCGAGCCAATGCGCGACTCCGGCTCTGAACCACTCGTGATAGCTCTGAATCTTCATGGTCTCAAGACCATCGATGCAAAGCACGTTGCCGAGTCTGTGAAAAAAGTAATTCAAGTTGTAGGGTAAAATTAGCAGAGAAACAATTCAGATGATGGAATTGTCAACTCACACGGCGTATCTTTGGAGCGTTAGATACAGTTCGAAAAGCGTTGTTCCCAAGGCCAATTCTTCACTAGTTCCATCGCTGTTCTCTACCTCGATTCTCTTCAGCCTCGTGCACACGTCTTCGACGATGATCATGCACATGTCGCTAATCCTTTTCTCATAGTGGATGTACAAGGTTCTCGCATAAGGGAAGTTGATTTGTCTGTGAATTTAGAGAGTAGAAGAATTTTCAGCACCATGGTGACATTTAATTTCCATTCAATACCGAATTTCAACTCACTTGATGAATATCTTATCGTAGTACTCGATGGCCCGTTGCAAATCCGCACGGATAAGCTGTATGACTTTGATGTGATACTTGAGGTAATCTTCGTCGGTCTCTGCCTCCACGGTATTGTTCTTCAGAATGTGGTCATACCTAGTGAAAGGAGGAGGTAACGAATTGCGATAATAAGACGATCATTTCGCATCAGGAAAGAAAGAGAGGGAAAAAGCACCGACCATGAGTCCACTTTCCTCATTTACTTGCATCGACCACAAGTCGTACGTAAGTAAGTGAGATAAAGTTTCGTAATGATGAAAATAAAACAGTTTCCGATGTTGCAAGCCATAATCTACACACCATTCCTCAGCTCCCTGAATCACCGTGTCCTCGAGTGCTTGCAGTACGTCTGTCCTAGGGCCATCGGGCTCTGGAAGCCAGCCGTACATGTTGGCCGGAAAGAGATCAAGATCCCCCGGCTTTTTTAGGGAGTCCAGAGACGACAGGATCCTGAAAAACACTTAGTTGTTAGGTGATGACAGACTAAATTTACGTTTCAAGCCAAATTATCTATAGATACAAAAAATGGTGTTTCTTAACGTGACCAACTGACCCCAGGATCGCTATGAGTTGTGAGACGGTGTTCCTGTCTCCGACTGTAAGCCTGCGAATTTTTCTCAGACAGTTGAGGCAAGAGTGTAAAAGTTTTTTTGCGGCATCCCAAAATAGTCTTATTTCGTCATCGGAGAAAAGGTTGTTCTCTATGGGCCTCAGAAGCTCGATTCCAAGGGTATTGAAGAGCGTGAAGCTGATGGGATGTTCCTGATGCACCCTGACGTACTCTACCCATTCAGCTAAAGCCACGTTCCGCGTTAGGAGTCCACGCTGTGTGCGGTGCTGATTGATTATCGCCTCTGCCGGGGCTGACCAACGCCCGCACCAACAGTACTTCTCCACTTTGGCAGTCTCGATCTCGTGCAGGAGCAAAATCCTCAGAATGTGTCTGTGCTCCTGAGTGGCTACTTGGGCGTCGTGATCCGCGCTGAATGCTAACTTCAAACGAACAAGTCCACGACGTTTGGATTTGTTCTTTTTCTCCAACGCGTACCACATCGTTTGTCCAGTTCCCGGAATGTCCTGAAAGATAATCGTTCGGATGATCATCGGGGTTGGATAGAAGCCGATGCGAAGTGAGCCCAAATCGTCTGCATCTCACCTTCAGTGCTATTTGACATTTCCCTATGAACTCGTTGTCGTGATTACCGTTTGTGGCAGTTAACGCAATTTCTTTGGCGAGTTTGACTAGTCCACGAACACCCTTGATGTCCCTGACCTTACTCATCTTTTCTGGAACCGTTTCGGCCGCGTCAAAGTCCCTGATTATCACAAAGCAGCAAAGCACGAGAGATTAAAATGTGAAAAAATCATTCACGTGGTTCAAATGACAAATCACATTCTCAGACGCAACATCATCCACGTCTTGTGACCGATAATGAGATCAAAGTTCGCTCTCAGGATTGAGACTGAGACTACACGGTGACGGTCATGAGCTTAGAAGACTCAACGTTGCCTTTCCGATATTCTACTGAAAATAAAAATCGTAGGATTTTGAGTCGACTCACCACACTTCAAGACTCAGTACGTCGTTCTCCGGATTGTCCAAAGGTCTGTGCAGAAAAAGTGAGACATTGTGTGAGAATATTTTGATGACATGAGCAAAAAAAAACTTTTCTCACACCCGGTCGCAAAATGCCACTTTTCATACCTCTTGAGCGGGCGCAAAACAGATCTTTTCGGCCCTCGGGCGGAAAAGTCCTTTGCGCCCGCTGAAAGCGGGCGAAAGAGACTATTTTCCTGCCCTCGGGCGCAAAGTGCCGTTTTGCGCCCGCTCACTCGGTCTGAAAAGAGGCATTTTTGCAGACCAGGTGTTGAGAAAAAAATCGTGTGCAACACGGGCGCAAGGCTATTTTGGCGAGTGCGATTGCAGTACACTCGCCTTCGGCTCGTACTGCAAATTTCACACTCGAAAAATAGTGTTTTGCGCCCTTGATACACAATGTACTATTGTATGACATTTAAAAAATGAACATACAGTTCAAAATGTTCCTCCCAAACGGGGCTGAGCGTCGACTGCTTCACGGCGGTGTTGTATCTCCTTGTTGGAGCTGAATCCAGATACAAAGCACAGAAAGGGTCGCTCTTGCCATTCGCATCTTTTGAGACCAGATCCTTCGCCTCTATGACTTCGACGTTGAGGCGCATCTCCGGGGCCTGGATAAGGGAGCTCAATTATTGAATGGGCAAGATTAGTCGAGATCGATAGATCTGATCGATTTCATTACCTCCATATTCTGAGTCTCGATGAGCACCTGCTGGTGGGTCTGATCGTCGACTTTGAACGCACTTTGTAAATGACTGAGACGACATTCCACCTCACACTCGTTCGCAATATCAAATCCAACTTGATGCTGCGTCAGATAGACGAGGGACGCGTAAAGCTCTTCGATCTGGAAATTAATGACGATTTTATTGTATCCTCGGTGAGGTAATAAGTCGACGGTTTCTTGACAATGAAACTTTACTGCCATCGGACTCTCGCGTGCAATTCTCGAATGCAGTTCTCTAAATATAACTGAAATATAACAAACACCAGGAATACCAAGAATCTGAAATCCACAGTCATGGAAACTGCAACTTGATTATAGCCATTAGAAATTACGTCGTTTAACGAAAGTCCCAGGAAGCAATCAATGATTCACATCAATGTGATGATCTCTATGAGATATCGGGCACCCCATATATTTCTCACTCACTGTCATAGCCTGTATCATGGCATTTGTTCTCCTTTCAAGTTCGGCCTTCGGAACACCTCGGAAGGTGTTTCTCTTCCTGAGAAGAGTGTTCGCCCCACCGGGCGTGAGAGGTCTGTACACCATGATTAATTGTATGGTGAACTCGTAATTGTATGTTTCTTTAAAAGTTCTTCGAAGTTCTATGTGCGATTTCTTTGTTTTTCCTCATGTTCAAAAGCACTTAAATCTTTCCACTTCGCACATACTGAACGATACTAACAAGTTTAAATGGTCAAAAAAACAAACAACTGATTGAACTTTCAGAGGAGGCATTAAACGAGCGGTGACAACCGGACATTCGTCGTCGTTGTTTATTTCCCTTTTACCTCAATTGAAAACTTCATGTAATTAACAAGCGTACATAATCCGTAAATTGGCGAACCCCAACTAGCCTTGCTTTGATGATCATGTGTACCACTATCGACCGAGTGTTCAAATCTTTAGATAAGCCTTTAAACTTTGACCACTCACACGTAATCTCTACATTTCACGGACGGTACGTATCATTCACTCGACTATCAAACGCAGCAAGTTATTATATTAAACTCAACGAGATGATGTCTGCGTCGAGGAAACGATAATTCAAACAACACATGAACATACATAGTTTTTAGTTCGAATCAGGCCATCTCTTTCGATCAATCTCATTGTCAATCAGCTGCTTTCTCTGCGCGGGTCATGGACACAAAAGAGAATCAAATGCACGGATGAGTCTTAAATCCTTAAATACATTTCCGAGGATATAAGTTGATCCTTCACCAAAAGAATTCAAGAATTCCCCACATGTCAGGCACATTGGTGACAAAGGTGACCCCCATCGGGAATGCGCTACCGCCTACCCGAAATACTTGGTACTTTGCCACACGGTAAATAGAGAGAAAAAAAAAATGGCCGACAAGACGCCTAATCGATTTTTCGTTAATTACTTAACTACCCAACGAAGGGTGAGTAATGGGCGGATTTGGCACTGTTTTCTTTTTTCTGTTTCCTGAATCAAAAAATGTTTTAATATCAACGTTGCACCAGTCACAGACTTCCAACTCGAATTATCGAACTGTGAAACAGGATAATTTGTTATTATAATGCACCTATGGGTCGAAAACTTCTTGGCTATCTTAGCGCTTGCCCTAGACCGCTAGGACGGAATCGTCTAGCTACGCAGAAATAGTTTGACTTTGCTTCGAAACGGTGTCTTGCCCCAGAAATCCAGAAACACCTTTGCTTGTAGTAATAATCTGAATGAAGAAGCAAGAGCGGAGAGATAGGAAATAGAATTCGCGGAGCCCAATAGTGACCGCAAAATTATGTAGAGTGGTTGAGAAGTGAATTTGAGGAGCCTTTGAACGCCTGGGTATCGGAATATTCGATGGACTTTGTTCGGCGTGTGCGAAATGTATCGGGATTCGCAGATACTTGAGAGACCTTTGACGCGGAATAACTTAATTGCTGTTCGTATTAACTTTCATTGGACGCAATTGTATAAATGCACAACGCACTTGTTTGCCGTACAGATCAAATAGGATACGACCCAGATCGTTTTAAATCTATATTTGCATAGCTGGATTTGCCAGAGCAGAGGAATTTAGAATAGGGTATTAAATTTCTGCAATTTTAAATTGATCCGTCGAGCTCTCCCGCTCAGTATCGCTGCGTGAAAAATCCGGGAAAAAAGCTGAATACTTGACTGGTTGTTACACATTTAGTTTTCGAGATGAGTTTGCCAAGACTTGTGCCGAATGTTAATTTTTTGCACCTCGTTATCGGATGAATAATACCGTTGAAAATTATCTCAGCATTATAACTATCAGTAATTGCCTTATCGCGTTCGGTCAGAAGGTTCGGAAGAGATTAATGCAAGTCGGATAATAAATAAACAGATACCATATCTCGGTCGTCATCTCGATTCATTTTTAAACCAGCTTCTGACAATTTGCCAATTTTTGTTAACATTTCTTCGACTTCGGGATAACCCACTTTCCCAAACCAGTTGAATTCTGTAACCTGCTTACTCAGAATCTTCGATAATTGACCACAATTTTCCCTTTTTTTTCATTCTGAATCATTCGAGAGGAACAATTCTACAATTCATGCAGATATTGATCATTTTCGCTCAAATTTTCTGTAACATTGAATCTAATTTTTCTTTACCGATTTCAGTATCTCGAATTCTGCTGATTTTTTAGATTATTTTGAACTAAAACCTACAGCCTCGACCATTCGCGTGACTAAATTTATGTAACCCGCGAGAAATATACTCATTTGTGTCAACGTGATGACCGGGGACCAAATATTCAACGTGCAGAAAGTTTTTGTCGCTGAAATATTAATCGTCTCGTCACCTCACGTTCCCATGTCACTTGCCGAGTGACAAAAATGATGATATGTACCGAATTAATCGAATCGCTTGCCCAAATAGTTCACGACAATGAAAATGTAGCTCTGCTCGTGAAAGGATTCGATCATACTTGAAACCTCATTCCCGCTTCATTTTCTCTGATAACTCAATCGGATATCGTTAATCACCGCTCGCTGAAATGCCTTCACGAAACGCAGCGGAAACGGATGAAGATTAAATCGCACGTGTTCGATCGAGGGGCGCACGAACCGTTTCTTCAGAAATCACACCGATCTGATCGTACAAGGGATTCACTCGGGTAGGTCGCGGAACCGGAGGACAGGGTGCCGAAGAAGAGAAGACATCGTGGCGAACGCGAGATCCACACTGCCGGGAATAGAAGCCTCGACGAGGGCTTTCCTACGTCGACGATTGCATCGGTGTGACGGTATGACGGTGTGGAATAGACCGTCTACGTCATCCCGCACACATGGTCGCCAGGCGTCAACGAAATAGACGAGGTTCTAAGCGGTCAGCTGATCGAATAAAATGCAGTACCAGCTGTAAGCGGTTCTTATATTCGCGTGGAATTATCTCGATTATACCAAATAATCAATTTTTCCTGTTTTCAAACTCAGAGAGTGAAACAGACTTCAGGTTTTTATTCAAGAATGAAGGATGACGGTACTGTGATGTGGTTGAATGATTCTCAAATTCAGATACCTCGAGAATCGATGTGTAACGATTGGGGAGAATCGACGAAGAAAACAGGATTAACCAACTCTATTCAGTTTGGTCGAAGAAATTCGGCTCTAGAGGTCAATATAGTAACGAACAATGTGCTAGGAAGTTCCCACTTGACAGACCTTCGCTGTAAAGTGATTACAACAAAGGTAGATAGCCGTCCTTGTTCATAACGCGCGTACGATCCAGACCAGTATGAAGCAAGGGTATCAAAAGGCAGATTATCGTTAATTCCATTTCGTTTACTCTCTTTGTCCGATCAATCGCGGCTGGTCTGCTTATCTGGTGTAGTTCTCACTATTAATAAATGTCTGTAATATTTTAGTGCATGATGATAGTAAGCCGATCATGATCCTCATTAACGTAAGACCCTGATAGCGGACACGTGGCGATATACGAATACATGCAGACGATATTACCGTGCATCATGTGCATCTAGCTACTCGATAAGATGATGTCTAGCATCATGGTATTTAAATCACGCTTAGATTTGTGTCATGAACAAATTCCTGCACATGCCACGTGTAACGTCTGGTGGATAAACACCTTTTTCCCATAACGCATCGTTGAGAATCTATATTTGCAGATGAGTTATAGACACAAACGGTGATCAATAGACCCGTTGATCTTTCTGGATCATCCGCGCGGCTTATCTGAGTGCGTTAAGAACGTAAGGATGGTCGATATTCCAGGAAAAAGAAGAAAAAAAAACTAGAAACTAGATTCAGGATCATCGTTCACTTACGAAATTCACCTCCTTCTTGATGCAAAGTACCCCAACCGACCTGAGTAGCCGCATGGCAGTCAAGAACTGAGCTTGAACCGAGCCGAGGTAAATTTTCAGCCCAAGAACAGATGCCCTAAATTTGCAATCTCGATTGCCATCGGCACCCTCGAGACCCCCGGCAACCCTGATGCCAGGGATCGCCGAAGCTTCCACATAGTGGCGGAACGTTGCATGACCAGAACCTCACGACATGGTCGAATGGACTGAGTTCATGTTGTAGGAAAGTGGGCTACGGGCCACAGCACCCCCTCTGGAGACCCCCGACCGACCTATAGCTACCCCTAACAACCCGGGCAACAACGATAACCTTTAGAAAAATCAATACCAAATGAAGGGGTTGAGGATTGGTTGCGGTCAGGAGAAGGTGCTCGTTAATTAAGAAACTTACGTAAGTAACATTTGAACACGCGTCGGTCACAACTTGGCTTTTTTGTCAACTTTTTGGTGGTCTTGAAGTCTTTGTCTCGTTGTCAAAATGAAAAATTAGTCACTCCGCGTGTGCACGTAGCGTTTCGTCGCTACACGATACCGTGCGGGTCGCACGCGAGGCGGCGAGATCCTGTGGGATTAAGCTGAAAGATCAGGCCTTTAATCAGGAAAAAAGTAATTTGTCGTTGCGTGACCTTTTAACTAATCCTCTAATTCTAATCCCTGGATTACTTGCTGCGCAGGTAACATGCGTGAATTTGTTATTCACGGAACATCTACGTTGTGAGTCTGCCCTGAAGAGATTCTAAGATTATATGATATAGCTGTCGCATCGCTTCGAGTTCCCACAGCCAAATCTGTTCGTGGTTAACTCGTATAATTCGAAAAGAGTCGCCTATTGAATTAATTATGAAAATGTTGACGTATTTAATCTCGAACAGACCTCTCCTTGTGCAGCGTCCACCCACGTCAGCGATCGTGTTCATTCGTGCAGCATTGCAAGGCTCGCAAATCGCAATTAGGCTCTGGTCAAGGGAAACTCGAGGCGTTATACTTGGATCTCGAGTGTTTTAACTTGGGGTATTTTCAGGCTTCCACGCACTCGTTTTGCTTGATCGAGGCCACGATTATACGGCGCTGTTTAATTTTCGAATGCAGGTTTGTTCGTGGAAAAAAACCTTCACGCGCTGATGAATTATTATCGTTATACTTCTGATAAAAATACCGCGGGAAAATGATATTTTGTGTCGCACAATATCCACGCATGTTTTTTCTCTTGTGGTTATTGTTATCTAACTGCGGTTGAGACACTCAATTGACGCCAGTCACGCTAAATCAATTGACAGCGTCTTTCAACTCGTCGAACGATTCGTGGTACATGCAATGGAAATTATTAGGATGCAGAATTTCCTCGAATTAAGGGTGTTGCTGATGAAGGAATTAAGGCTCACAATTTATGTGAGTCAAAACTCCACTCAGTGGGATAAAAGAATCTCGAAAATCCCTAACGACGTTTACCTAATCTAAGATTTATCGCTATCGTAAAAAAAATGCACTCCTCGTTACTGGGGCAAGAAAACACACGTGTCAACGATTTGGGTACCCGGAAAAGAATCCATATTTGACAAACTGTAAAAATTCAACGGGGTTTCTCTGGAATTGAAAAATAAGGAAAAAAACCTGAATTTGATAGCCACTTACGTTCCAACCGACGGAATCCATGATCAGATTATGCGTGTGTTCATTTTCATCCCGATCGCTGTCACTTTCGAGGAGGGCTTCGCATGGGTCCTCGACACTCCCTTCCGAGTCACTACCCTCCGCTTCCTTTTCCGGTTCTTCTTCGGTTTTCGTTGGCATGGGGCCTTCGATCGCCTCCTGAGCACGAGCCTTCGCAGCCAGACGGGTTCCCAAGTTTTCAAAGAAACCTCCATCTCCTTCTTGTATTCTAGAAAATATTTTGAAAAAATCAAGTTAGACCTCGAGGTTCTGATCCCCTTGATTCGTACGATTTCTCAGGTGCTTCATACAACACACGTAGGTACAAAATTCGGTTAATACAATCAACGGAACAGTATCTAGTTTCAAACATAACGGCACCCGTGTTAGATAACACAATACGGGATTGTTAGAATCAATCACACAAATGAATAATAATATTCCTACACTCTTCTCGAAGGTGATCAAAGTCATGACCGTAATATTTTTCTACCGCCCTATAGTCGAGATAATAATCGATGAGGAAAACGATGAAGGACGATCGTGACAGTATTCAATCCTTCATTTGTCACGGTCATGACTCTAATCATCCGTGACTTAGAGATGCAGCCTACAAAAATTAATTAAACAAGCAACATTATCGTAATATTTCATATTTGCCGCAAAAAATTAAACCCTCATTCACTATCTGGTCACTTTCCTGAAGGAACCTTGTACATACATCTATTCTACAATTGAGGCAATCATAATTCGTGGGAAAGTTGAACATTCTCAAGGACCTGCGATCACAAGCGACGTGCGTAACAAAATTTGAACGATGATATAATAAAATAAAGATGTTAGTTCGTTTTTGCACAGCAAAATCTACAAGCTTGACCTGTACCGATTTTTAGTTACGATTTCACCTAGTATGGATAAAGTTGTGGGCTGCGAACTTCCAGTAGATGCTAGCAACGGTGACTGGTTTTGACTCGGCCGATCGAGAGATTCTGGCACTCTGTTCAATGATCTCCCAATACGGGTGTGTCTTATCATTCTTTCCATTCTTTTCCATAGTCCGATCGCTTGAAAATAGATCGGTACATTTATCATTTTGCTTAGGACTATCCACTACTGTATCAGACACTTTGCACTTTTGATTCAAACAATATTCGTCGAGACCGATCACTTTGGTTATACCCCACGATTCCCAGGACTTCCACATTGCGACAGCAACGATCTTCGAGAGACTAAACTACGAGAGCTCGAATATAATGCGTCTGACAACCCACCAAGCGAAATGACGTAATACGTCCTTTTTCCCCGGAGTATTGAGATAAGACAGGCATATAACACTTCCTGAGGTTATTACTTATTACTTATCCTCGTATAAAACCACACACTGCACGAAAGAATTAATTCGTCCAGAAATTTCTATGATATTAATGTTTTGAATCTGAGAAAAAATTGTAGTAGAGTATAATATATGCCCTGTTTAGTTTGTAACGATGTGTGGATAATTATATATGACCTCTATTATAGTAGCTACCACGAGAGTTTCACCGCGAGTCGACACTGAACGTTCTTCACTTTCATATTTCGATCGACTCATACACTATACAAACCGCAGTAATTTCGGCTCATCTTTCGTGTTTCCGCAAACTACGAACGACACTTACCTACTTGCTCCGTTACTTGAAACGTACTGAACGGTCTGATATCACATTCCACGCTAGGTTTATTGCCTTGATAAAATTGAGTCATAAATTAATTAGGACCAGGATACTTTCGAGATAGCAAAGTTACCGTACGGAGCACCTTGTTCGTCTCACTTCGTCGTTGACTCAATGCTGAGCTATTTGTCAACTGTGTCTGAAATACTGGTAAAAATATTGACTCAATTTCATTTATAACGTACTAAAAGATAATTTGGATAGAATTAATCTCAGGACCTAATCCAACGTCTTCAGATCTGCCCAAACTGTGAACAACAAACAAAAATGAATTTCAAACCGCAAAGAAAAAATCAGACCCAACGAAGTTAAAGTGTTGAAGCAAAATGAAAAGGAAACAACTCTCGTCTGCTGGAACATATATGCGTAGAGTCAAGGTTGAACAATGTTACTGGCATGACGTTATCTGGTCTGATGCTCTATTGTTCTAATTGTTCTTGCTTTCGAACCGGCTTTCGAGTGACGTAACAGTCTTTGCTTCAGAGTCTCGTGCCTATTGATAGACTCCACTTCATAAAAGATGAATAAAAGTTATTATCCAACATCTATGACTTATGTAGATGAACGTAATTCGCGGCGAAGACGCTAGACAATGTTTCAGCGTGGGGGAAACCAGTCTGCAGAAGAAGGAAGGTATTTTTGACCCAGTGGAATAGCCTGAATAGACAATTGATCGAGCGTAACGGAATTAAAATTGAAGTAATGTAAATGTACTCGGTGTGTGATATAATTAATTAACGCCTATTTAACCTACGCAAAGTGTTGGACCGGTTTATTATTCATCGCTATAATTTACTGCCAGCACACTCGACCTCTACGTTGCACATCATTCATTAATGTGTACCATTACCGGGGAACAGAATTTGAAAAACGCTCACAGATATTTACACAAATGACTAGTTTTCACAGCGTAGCTTCCATTGCAAAGCCTACACATGTGGAATGTGGATGAGCGACGGATCGTCGTTAGATTAAGAACAAATATCCGATGTGAGTTACAGTCATAAAACTGGCGTTAATCACTCGATTATAGTCACATTCATTCATCAACAATCGTTTTATGAATTTCCAAATATTCCATCACCGATCGTGTATTTGCAGCCTGGAAGACAGCAACCATGGTTACACGGTGTGTCAGGAAAATTTTTTGTTTTAATTTTTTCCTCATCGCAACAACATAGCGTCACCTTGAATTAATTATCAATAAATAGCGAATTATCATCAACAATGATATTTACATAACTAAATGAATGGTTCAGACCTATAAAATTGTGGACACACGTCCGGTGCAAAGAAGGAAACCTAAGACAGCCAGTGCTGCCAAGTCCTCGGACATTGACCCTCGGTTAATTCCAACAGTACACTTTCCGTCTAGCTGGAGCCCGATTATCGGGGATTCATGCACAGATTCACAAACATTTCATCTGACTCCAGACGACCTGTATGAAAGCCAGGCCACGCAAAATTTGAACGGTTGCTGAGTGAAATGTTATTTAATCGACTGGTAACGTCTAACTATCAACAGTCATTATTGTTTAGGATAGAATTGTGGTCTGATCCAGTGCATAAAGAGTTATATCATCATCTCCGAGGTGGAGATGTGTGAGAAAAGCTGTTATACCGTACTTCGATACGTGTTAAAGTCTGGTGTTTCGCATGCCACATGAATCGTGAATAATGTCAAGCCTCGCGACCTTCAGGTGCCAATTGTAACAGCTCAGTAAACCCACGAGTGAGTGTCTTATACCTGGAAACGATGCCAGAGACGGGCGAAACGGTTCCGCAATTAGAGATAGACTTTCCAGTACATGCTAACGTTTTCGAGCACAGAGTTTATTTATAGACTTTACGTCGTTCACGACGTCACAACTCTCTGTGCTGTTATTCTTGGTCATACTCTTTAACACACGATTATCGCTAAGCATTTGTTTTGTTGTTAGTACATAAGCTCATTCACATTCTGACCAGAGGTTCACAATAGTCGTTGACAATCGTCGACTTGCTTCGTGAGTTCTAGTCGAAGACCGGCTTAACGTCAGATCCGGATGAGAAATGTAATTTAATATCGCAGAAACGTTTAAGTACCTCAGTTCATGGTCAGTCTTCTCTTCAGCTGCTTCCTGGTTCTCTTTATCCTCGACGATTTTCTGGTAAAAACCTTTCCACATCGCCTCTTCGTCCATCTTCGATAATCTCTTGTTTACTTATGCAGTTAGAAGGTGGAATTGGCGCAAGACAAGTTGCGGTTATATCAGTAAAATTCTTATCGCAAATTTTTATTACAGTCTCGCCTAAATTTATTTATTAATAGACGATGACGATGATTGTCTCAAAGAAACTTCTTATTCTTTATGAATAGCGATAAATTTTAAAAAGTTACAAAAAATGTATCCGGCTTCTGGTACTTCCGACTTAATAATTGTTACCGAAATGTGTGATTATAAAATTCTTTATCTAATACCGCACTTTGGCACCTTTTCAAGAAATCGTGAAAACTTTGAATAAACCAATGAGATCAACTGTGTCACTTTCTTTTTATAAACCTCCAAAGATTATTCACCAACAATTGACAGTATGTGCAGTTTTAATCTTCCACCCACGAAACATTGTTGTACTCTGGCACCGAGAGCAAAGTTACATTTGAATGACGGGCCACCAGGGACCGCCACTATCCATCACTTGCTCACAGTTGATAAGATAGCGAAAATTCGGGAAACGTCGACCGACCGAATACCGCGAGTCTTTTGTAAAATTCGTATTACTTATTGATCAGACAATCGGGCAGTCGAAGCTCCTTCGACGATTGACAAAGCGAATAACGAGGCACTGACGCGAGCGGATGTCTGACTTGTACCGGGAATAAACGCTGACCGGCATTTCTGAGTTCCATACCTAGCCGATCGAGTCGCGGACTGAATTCTCCACCTCCAGATGACGACTCACCTCTCACACTCGCGATCAGCTTTCTAAGAACTCTGGACGCCGGTGCAAGCGAATAAGACGCGATGTCGTCACCGCAAGGAAAATAATGTCCACGTCATGCTCGATGTTTCGATCAAACGATATTTTTGGTTTCTAGGGATTCCGATGATAGTCTACATGGTGAAGAATCCCAAGTGCCCGAAAAGCTTCATGTTTTTTTAGATAAGCCACGGAGTCATGATCTTTTTCACAAAATGTCACGTAGAAGTAGAGACGTGTACTTGGCTCGATAGAATAGTACCTGTAATCCCACAGTGGATAACATCTTCTCTGAGATCAGCGGTGGTCTAGCCCGAGCCTTGACAACAACCACGGTGATACCACCGACGCATTGGATCACTAGACGAGTAAAACTGGGCGCTTGCGCTTTTGCAGATTCGTCTTCAACGACTATCCGCTCTCTTTGACTTCCACGAGTTCAATATATCCCAATGGTCACTTTTCCCTCTCTCTATCTTCCCGGTTCTATATTTGTTCTCCGATCTAGCTGGTGTGTATCTGCTTTTCCCAACACGATGGCATATCACAAGCTGTTTCAGATTCTCTAAATTATTTGGTTCGTCAACAAATCTGTTCATGAATTACACATCGTGCAGCGTTTCTGAGATTTTCCATCCATTCCGTTCGGATTTATCAAAACTTGTAACCATGCTCAAGCTCTACAACATTGAAAAACCTGGAAGTCCTGGAAATCTGAGGAAATTTTATTTCTCCTGGGATATCCTGAAATTCTCAGGCAATTATAGATCCTAACTAATTGGGTAGACACCGTGTATACTATCACAAAGGACTTTTCCATTTTTTGGTTTATATTTATTCATTTATTTTCCGAAGGACTTCTCTCGCTATTTCTTATCACTATTTTGAAAAAACCAAAAAGTTACATTCACCTGGGAAGCGTAAAAAATCCATAAAAATTTCGCCTTTTTCGAATGATTTTTCCCGATATTTTCTATTACTACAATCAGTTTTGTGCAACGAGCATAGTCCTAATTTGTGGCAAATCGGCTGCTTTATAATCTCGCGTTGGAATTTTGGGAGGACATTGAATAGCCAAAAAGTTATATTCACCTGGAAATAAAAGGACAAATATCATCGAATATCTCATTTTTCAAAGGATATCTCTCGCCATTTTGTACACGGTGTCTATCTCCTTGAAAAACCTGCAAGTTTTGGAATTCTCAAGGAATTATAGATGCTGACTTGAGTGGATTTTGTGGATCACAGAGGCACCAGATTGAAGTATGACATCCCGTGGTTTGATCAAATGATTCATGCACTTAAATGTCAGCGCATAATGGAATAACATTTTACCGATTCAATATAACTGGATGTTACGTTCTAGTACAGCTTGTTTGGCAATCTGACGAAAATCTGCCAGAATCAACAATTCATTGTCCTTGATAATGTTGAATGTCGAATCTACATGCAAGATCCAAGCACTCTCTAGAAGCATAAATTCTCCTTTTTCATGGACGGAAAGATGGGTAATCAGTCTCCCGATCGTAGAATAGTGGTCGGCCCATCACTGGGAGGAAACTGATTGCAAAAGAGCGAGCGATAGCCTTAGCAGGTAGGTAACTTCGTTCGGCCTCGGTGAGTTTGGCCGGAAGTAAAGTCACGCGTGCGTGAGACCGTCCGCTACGTGCGTAAAGCTATGTTGTGTTTCGTGGAGTATTACCTGACTGACTCACCTGAGGGGGGCACACGTGCTCGTTGCCATAGAAACCTCGGCGATGCTTACCAACGCGAACCTCCCACAGGGGGAACGAATATACCTGCCAGGCACAACGACCTCACTCTCACATTCACGGATAGCAATGGTATTAATAATTAACGAAACAATCGTATGGTTACATATTCGGAAAATTGACAACAAATTGAAACCTTCCGGCGGACACAGGAGTACAAACGAATGTCGAGAATCCGAAATTAACTTATAATCACTGCTGGAGGTTCGGGGTCAGCTGCACCAAGCGTTTTGTCAAAGGATCCTTTGAAGCACGTAGGAATTATTCGAGTAACATTGAATGAAATGTCCTCAAACCTCGGCATTCTGTCTTTTACAAACTTTTTTTTATCGATTTTTCTTTCACACTCACCTAGTGACGATTATGGGGCTCACTTTGCTGCGAAACTTGCGAAGAAAGTCGCTCTTGAACTTGCACCAAGCATTTTTGGGTTTCGGTCTGCAGTACTTTTGGAGCATGCTATCGTCTGTGATCTCCTCTTTGCTAGTAGTTTCCCAATCATTGAGTTCTAGGGCGTCTTCTATGCCACCCTTATCGTCAAGCACGAGAAGGAACGAAGCGTAAGAGTTTTTATCCGTCGAAGATGAGGTCGACGCCCTCGACTTTTCATCAGCCTTTTTTCTCACGTAAGGAAACTCCAAATTGATTGGAACGTAATTTGAATCGGTCAATATCGAATCCTCTATGTTACTGTTGTACAGGTTTTTATCGACTTCTCGCGGCTTCGAATATTCAGAATTCCTCAAATTTTTCGCGACGTTATTGTTCAGCTCCGGCTTACTTCGCTTCAATTTTGACTGCAGGATCTTCTTCAGCGACGTCATCGTCAAATTCAATAACCGAATCGTCGAACATGGATGGTGGATAAAAATCCTAACACCGAGTCCGCGGCTACATGGTGCACTGCACTCTGCGAATAGCGAATGGACAGCACTGGACACGCGTGCGTTCCCTGCTATCGAACTCACGAAACTGAACTGAACCGAACCCCATAAACAGCGGCTGAAGCGTACTACGAGCTATGAGACAACGAACTAACTGAACCGTGAACTTTCAAGCACGCATAACAACAAAGATGACGTCCGAACATGTTCGCCACTGAGGAAAGTACGCAAATCCTTCGTCTGATACTCCCTCATTCATTGACGTACGTCTTCATCACCGGATCCCTTGCGGCTTCTTGCTTTTTTCTATCACAATGCGATCAAGCGATGCTATTTCTAGACTGGATTACTTCATGTCGCGGCAATCATTCTTGTTATTTCACTCTTCATGGTGATGCTGCTCTTCAGATAACTCCGCTGTTCAATCCATATTATTTTTGGAAATAGCTCAAATGCGATACTTCATCGAATCGCCATTCTTCATAGTGTTATCTTGATGAACAAAGTTTTTTCTTCTGCAGAACTACAGCATCGACGAAGATGGATAGAAAGGATAATCCCCGGTGGTAAAATAACCACTGAAGGACTGAAATTAAATTGAACAAGCTGTGGTTAGCGCTGCACGAGCGTAGCTGCTCTGCGCAGAAGACTTTCAGTTTAATTAGTGATTCACGATTACATGGAACCCTGCTTTTATTATTTCCCTTCTACCTAATCACTAATGCTCGCGACCATCATCATACCCTGCACTATCTTCGCGTTCTGAAGCCACGCACATGACCAGATGGACGATAATGCCGCGCCTTTTAGCTCGCAACGCCGATTGTCTATTCAGTACCTATCGATTGGCTCTTCATTTCAGCTGATTGTTCATACTTTCGATTGGATTCTGGTCACGTGATTCTGCCGACAAGTGCAATCGAAGACGGACAAAGCCCCCGGAGGAGACACGCGCCGGACCGTGTCGATGAACAATGCACTTATCGTGATACTGCCGCTATCTGAATATGTAATTGGCCATTTACTTCCTGCGCGTATAGGACCTGACAACGGAACTTTGCTCGTTACCTGAGACAGAAAAGATAGAGACGCCACGTGCACTACCTTCAATTAATTCATTCCGAAACACTGACAGTGTTGAACCGGCAGACAGAGCATTTTCTGTCACTCCTTAGGTCTCACATCGGTGCAAGTTCGTGGTTGTGACAACGCCCACGATGTGTGATTGACCTAACTGACCACGTCCTGGAGCCAGGGCTTTCATCAAACACAAGACACACAGTGAGGCTAGACCGCAGAAACTCTGTCCATGAGACAATTTTTCTTAGAAATTAATTAAGTAAGATGAAATTTTATACTCTCCTGGCTAACCGCAAGCTTAAATGTGCGAATTAGAGCAATTTGCATAACCATTTTGGCAGTCAAATTGACCAATACTGGTTGATCACTTCTCATTGCTTCGAAAGTTAATTTCACACGCGAATTTAATATATTAGCATATCACCACAGCTTTGTGGTTTGTCAGTAACTGATTATAGAAAAAAGATACGAGATTATATTAATAAAGAGAAATGACTCAAAATAATCACTGTGGTCAGCTTGGGAATCCCCGCTGAAGACACTGTGGTCACGGAGATCCCTCAACTGGGTGGTAATTCGCTTATTCCAATTCGTTTTCCTTACACCCTTCTTCTCAGACTTACAACGAGCGATGAAAATTCCATCGTTCTGATATTTTCTTTCTGATTTTACGTGTAATTAGAACAATGGAAATTATGAAGCAGTTGTTGCCTTGGAAGAAACCGCATCCTTCATTACCACCATCAATTACAATCAAAGCTAAGCACCGGTTCGGATGTGTAATTTATTTTCACGTCACGATCAGCACTCGATCTCATAACGTCAGTCATTTCTCGCTAATGACCACAAAATCCGATGCGAAATAATTAAGAGATGATACCTCTCGTACTCACATCGGAGAGCTGAGCAGTATCATATGTGACAAACTTTCACGAGCACCGCTGTCCACTCCAGAAACGTCCAGGACCAGGTCGATCTCAGGGGTCCTTCGACGACGCTGCTTCCAGAAGGCCCAGCTCTTCATTTCAGAATGACTTCGATCAGAGATCGATTTAATTATATTCTTCAGACACTTGGTTCACTCGATGAAATACGAACTCTGAGTACCTCGTACACAAACCTCTTGGTGCGAATGGGATATTCTACGGCTATCTTATGATAACATTAGTCACGATTGTTTAAGGTATATTTAAAGTCAGAGATAAGAAAAAAATTCAGTACACAGACTCGCAACGTGCATTGTATCGCGTACGATCATCAATCCATGAATATAAAATGTATTTTGATCACAAAAGTATTTTTGCTACCAGACTAGTGACACTGAGCAAATTAGTTTTGTTTCATATCACTCTGATAGAGACTAGAACAACAATTTGTAGATCCGGAATGACTTGAGTGTTGAAGAATCCTGAGACAAGTGAAGAAAAATATTTCCACCGAGTGTGGGTGATGTGTGCTTATATCCTCAATATTTCAGCATATGTATGCATGGATATTTACGTAACAAAGAATATCCTTCTGTACATAGGAGGTAATTTCCCCGTACCTCATTGTGAAGATAAAATGTTATTCGCATAAATAATTCCCTCACACGCGATAATTAAAGTTGACTAATCGTGGCGTTGTGAGTCAGTATTTCCTTATATAGCCTTTTCTTTGAATCCTTTTGATTAAAATCTCTCGAAATTCAAATCTCCGATCGGATCAAATATTCTCTCGACTTTCGATTGCTCTTGCGGTCTATTTTAAACTTTGATTCGTTTCCATCGTGTATGTCTTCCGGGAATACCAGACTCAATTTTCCATAATTTGTGTTAATTACGTTCTTCATCAAGGTTGTTTTGGTCCAAAAATAAATCACGGTTACGCCAACAATTGTGACGTTGCGGGAAATCTCTGGTTATTATGAAATGCAAAATATGCAATTCTAGCAAAGTGTACAGAATCCGGAAAACTCTTTTTCTCAACTCTGCTATTTGCATTTTTTATCTTTCACTGACCCGTCCTTTTTGAATGATTCTGGGGTTAATCGGGCTAATTGAATATGCAGACGTTGGTCTTTGAATTCTCTTTGAAACGTTAATTCTAACCCTAGAGGATGCAGGGTGAATGGGAATGTAAAGTAATAGATTTCAATTTAGAGATATTTAAGGATTTATTTTATTACAGCGTGTGGCTGCACGAATTATATTACATATGTATAAACATCATCGTCATTGTATTTTTTTTTGTTTTTCGTTTTTTTTTTTTACATTGTGAGAAAAGAAAAGTCGCACATAGTCGTATCATAGTATAGGTATAGGTATAGGTATAGGTATAGGTATATAATATGATAATGTAATAATAATAAATATCAATAATGAGGGGGAGGACGTGCAAGTGTCATAGACATCACATAACGCGTATATAAAGTAAACTTGATTCACATAGAGACAATAATTGGCATGCGATATACGTCGATAATACATGAAACACAAATTCGGATGACAAGACATATTTCGCGTATAGATATAATATTTTTATAGGATAAAGTCCGAAATCTGAATTTTATAAGAATTCGAGAAATAAGAATAAAAAAAAAACACATATTCGCAAACATCACCGATTACATCGTTAATAATATTCATATATGTATAATGCATAAATTATAATAAACCTATAAGATCCCTTGAATAATATTTTTTATGATACCAGCGTTGAATAAATGTGAATAATAAACTGGATTATATTAAACAAAAGAAAAAAAAATGATATTGTATTAAATATTTATTAGGTAGTCATTTGATAATGTTCAATTTTATAATAATAATGAGATGATCGCGATGATAATAATAACGATAATGATAATGACGATAAAGTGGTAAAGCAATAATAATAATATATCATCTATCATTTATGTAAACTCGTCACTGATCAACGATCATTTTATTTCATCTATAGGTAATATTTCGTTTTTACTTGTCTTTTCTTTTTTCTTTTCCTTCATAACATTATCAGTGAATTTTTGGGAACGGTTTTTCTCTTCTCGACATACCCTACACGTACATCATATACCTATTTTTATAATATATAATATAGAAAGTTGCAGTTTATCTTCAATGAAAATTAAGTTTATATATAGAACAATTATTTGTATTTCCTAATAGATCTGTGGCTTGCGCATCTTCGTGATACACGATAATTATTATTATTTTTTTCCCCTTTTATTTTCTTATTTATAAATTTTTATTCGCTAAACATTTGCTGTTGTTTTTTTTTTTTTCGTTATACTTTATGTTATTATTCATTATTTATTATTATTATTATTATTTTTTTTTTTTTCATTTTCATTTTCTCTTCTATTCATTTCATTTCATTTATATTAGATCGGCAGATCCAAGAATCAGCTGCCGCTCGCAGGACTAGAGATTTCACTACTGCTTTGCGTGTGTGATCATTTTTGGATATAAAGAAAAAATAAAGGGCACGAGTCTGACTTTTTACCCAATTCTTGACTATATATTATTCGAAACTTAATTAAAAACATCAAATGGTGGAAATTTCGAATAATTCTTGGTCCATTATGCAACGATAAATTTATCCTTTTCTCCGGACCCGAACATTCAATTATATGACTAATCCAAACACACCTTGCAACACACACGCGGGCACCTTACATGTTCAAGCGGTAAGAATAGAAATTATTTTAAAAAGAAGTCAAGATTTATAATTTTAACAAGGACTTACGAGTAACTGGCATTTGTCATCATTTTCACTGAATTATTTGTTTCTTTACGATTTTGTATCGAATAAATTCCGACTATTTCTCTAAATCGTCGAATATAAGAGGAGAAGATATGTGTGCCTATACTCATATACGATAGGATTTAAGTCGAGTAGCTCGACGTCATAGTGTTCCGAGCATAAGGCACGACCTGTTTTTTTTATTTGTTTCATTTTTCTTATCATGAGTAGCGTTTAATTTTTGATATTTATCATTTCTTTCATATTTTCATTGCAGTCCTGGAGATGAAGCTTAAGATCAAACATTGAAACTGACTACTCATTTATTTTATTATAAATTATTTTACTTCTTGTTTCATGTTTATTCATTTTGTATTTTGTATTTTGTATTTATTTTTTTGTTCATCTATTTGTTCCGTTGTAGCGTATGAAAATAAAATAGCTTTGTAAAAAACCTTATTGTGTCGAAGGAAATTTGAGAAAGAAAAATTTTACAATTGAATTAATCTCTCATATTTCGTTCGTATGCTGCGTCACGAATGGTATTATATTTATCTATGAGTCAAAATTATTGTTCAATTCAGTTCTAAACTGTTTTCTAACCGCGGTAAAAACTTTAATTTTATCTCATTTTATCTCGTTGATAGTAGTTATACGTTTGTACGTGCGTATTTTACAATTTTTTTGGCACGTTTTGGAAATCGATAGTTTACAACGGTGAATCGTTTTTCATATTATATCTTCAATCAATTTTCCACCATTTCGCTTTCTTTCTTATTTTTTTTTCTTTAGCATAATATTATTATTATATTTATGAACTGAAAAATATTAGCGATTATCTAGCAGATCTCTTTGGCGATACGAAGAGCTATAGGAATAACGTTTGAAGCTCTAAAACATTACCTAACCGACAATGATTACAATGAATCTTAGAAAGAAAGAAGAAAATATGTAAAAAAAAAAGCTCATTTATGATTTTATAATTACATAGGTATTTAACCTTTTTTATTTCTTCTATTTGTCATATCAAGAACTAAAAATCCTCTTTAGTGAATAAAGTGAGATAATCGAATCTACCTGAATTCCCTAACGCTTAATTCAGAAAGAAAAAAACCCGCGATAATAATTACAATTTATTAAATATAATCAATAATGATGATGATAATATTAACGATGATAATAGAGCGTACCTAACGATCATAATAATAGTATTAGTTAGTATAGTAATAACACACTACCTCGTATAAAACACAATATTACCTAAAACTAGAGTCAATCAATCAACCAATCAATCTCTCTCATTCAATCAAATACGAGACGGATAAAAACGCCAGCCCATGGAACGATGGGCAACAGGAAAAAGATCATCGACGTGCTTCAAGGACAATGATTTCTACCAATTTTTTTTTTTTTACATTCTACAGCATTTGTGCCTGATTAATTTTCTTCAAGAGGAGGAATGGCAGTGTCGTCTAGAAGCTGGGAGAATATTCAAGCTCGATTACATTTTTTTTTTTTTAAATTCTATTCTTCTTTTTCGATCTTCTTTCATATTGACGTCTAATTGACAGGATTTCAGAGACTCGAAACAAGTGATACCCAAGAGCAAAGAATCGTCTCGTAATACAGTAGATATTATTTATCTCTGGAGCTGAGGCCACGGTTCTGTGAAATCAGTATGTACAAGTTTTGAATCAGTCGTCTGATCTCATGACCAGTAGATCCGATGAAGAACGATAGTAGATTGATTGAGATGATTCCGCAAAACAGTGACTCCAGCTCGAAGAGTAGGTACAATAAAAATAAGTAATCAATTTCAGGCATCGTCGACAACACTCTAAAAATTCTAATTATCGTCAATTAATAATATCCGAATAACCGTGAATGGTCAGTTCAAGATCTGTATATACGAATAACGTCTCTGATAAGCGCCCTGCACAACGGACAGTGTCCACCACCCTTTCCCCTCCACTGCTGTATCGCGCATGGATAGCACATGCACATGTGACCGCAAATGTAAAGAACACTGTCTATACTACGCTCGTAACATATCGAGCACTCGCTCGGTTGTCCAGGTGTAGGTTGAAGCCCCTCGCTCCACTGTTGCAAATGTGACGAGGCCTGTGACGTAAGAGTACCGTCCAAGGTCTGATACGATACCGGGTCAACGTAAGTCGAGGAACCTGTGCTGATCATTGTTCCGGTCAGAGGTGGAGATTGTCTCGAGGATCCGGGATGCGGGGCGGCCGAAGAGACAGCCGGTGGTGGCGGAGGCGGATGATGAACCGGCGGCGGGTTTCTATGCGAGGACGACGTAGCGGCGTAAGCGGGCTGCGGGGTCTGTGAGGGCGCCGGGTAGCCACCCTGTGGCGGAAGATTAACGACGAGGACGGTACCCCCGCCTACGGCCGGTTTGAACTGAACCATTTCGGAAAATCGAGACAATTCCGTCGCCGCGTTGCTGTGATTAGAGTGCTGAGTGGGAGCCGTTTGACGTTGCCTCGGCGGAGACGTCGGTCTGCTCGCCAGCATCCTGACCCTCTGTGTGCTTCCGTAAACGTCGACGAACGCCCAAAGCTGGAGACTCTGGTCAACGTGCATAACGACACTCGGAGCACCGCCGTTCTTGCTCATTTGAACTTCACCGTAATGAGTTACGGTGAATGCGATCTCGTCCCCGGGTTGGGGACTGGAGGCGACGTCCTTGGACACGACCCAGTACTCGGGTCTGTCCAGAAGAAGGTCGGAATCGTCCGGGAGATCCTCGGCCGATAATTTAGCCGGATCGCACGATGTTAGACCGAGGGCTAACGCGCCGACGTACATCGGTTCGGTGGCCAGTATCTGAACGACCAGTCGTTCCCCCAGGAGAAGAGGTCGTCCCGTGAAGGCGTACCCGTGGCAGAATTCCGTGTCGCTTCGGGTGGCGACGGTCTGTTGATTGCTGAAGCATATGTTACGCCCGCGAGTCCTGTAAAACGAGAATTAATATAAATTTGTTAATTTCTAACGTTCTTCGAGCAGAGGCGGACGAGGCGTTTCTCTCCTTAAAAGATTATGCACACAGTCCCGACGGTAATCGATTAGACAATCTCGCCGGGGAATCGTTCTAAAAGAACGTTGACACAACAACCGCGGCCCACGGGGATCAAAGTTCGGACGGACGGGGCTTAGTCACCGCGATCCAAACCGTATATCAAGTAGCGCCCGGGGACACTGTCTCTCGACGAATTAGCATCGGAGACGAAATTGTATTCGGTCTATTAGCATGAGGATCAGGATGCGGCCTTGATCGATACAAGGAGTCAAACTTACGAATGAAAAGGCAGCGACTTGAAGACGACACCGGAAGGCTGAAACCTGAGTCCAGGTAGATCGACGTCGGGTTCGTGGTGAATGGACATGCTCTGCATGGTAGGAACGATAATTCTCTCAACATCGCGTCCGGCGTTGCTGGCATCATCCATAGCCGAGTGTCTGCTGTGCTGGGCGTTATCCTCGTTGCTGTGATCCGCGCCGCGTTTAACATTGTTGAAATACTGTCTGTTCGGATCGACGAATTCAATGGCCGTACTGTTTCCGTAGACGTCGATTATCGCCCATAGCGGACCTCGGGTCTCCACGCTGCTGAAGAATACTCCTTTTTCTTCACCGTTGACGCCGAAGTGCACGTCTCCGGTGGAAGTCACGTAGTAGAAAAGCACCGTGTCTCGCTCGGCGAAACGTTCGGCCAATGCTTTCGCCCAGTAACCGGGTTTGTTGGTGAGATCTGGACAGGCATATTTTGGCAGACCACTTCGAAGATTGACCGGATCGTTTGCGGTGAATCCGAACCTAATGACGCCGCTCCAATTGTCGGATATCTCGAGGAACTTGACGCACACCTTTGAGAAACAAGAATTTACGATGGAAATTTAGAGTCAATCGATTGGATTAGAGAGATTGATCGTATATTAACAGAGAGTTTTTCGAATGAGCGATAGACGATTACATTTCACAGACATTTCTTTACAGATAAGAATATGACGCAAGGTTTCTTTTCACGGAAATATTTGCTTACCGAGTTCGTATACAATCGGTGTCACTATTTCCCGTTGGGAAGTGATAACACGAAGTTGTTTTGCGCTTTCGAAAAGGACTCAGATTTTATTCTTATAACACACGGTTTCCTCGGTAGGCGATAACACTCGATAACTGCGCTAACGAACTTACGATATCTCTCGCTCATTTCCTTCAGAAAGTTTGAAAAAATAAATAATATTTCGTCAATCTACCGCGGGTGTAGCGGCAAAATACCGAGTACGTTATCTCTGTATCGTATACGAGGCCCACGCACGCGACGTGGGTTGACAGTTTAGTCCTGACGACCCAGAGCCAGAACCGGCCTTTGCTCAACTTGTTATTATCCCATACTAGCTTTGCGTGGGTTCGCAAATCCCAACGGAGTACAGATTGCGGCATGTGCCAACTTCAAGGTTTCTACCACATTCCCGAACTGGTCTTTCTCATCAATCGAATAATAATTTCTGCTAGGTCTCACCTTTTCCCCTATTCTCACTGGTCTTGCGCTGAAGGTGACACCCTTGCAGAAGCTCTCGTGTCTTCTCGCGATTGTACCACCGTTGCAGAGTCTGATATTGTCACCGTGAACCCGGTGGAAGGTTAGTGGCGGAAGATTGTTAGTCCCTCCGCTCGATGACCTGGGAGCTGTAACACATAGATAAAACAGAACCGTCAAGAGCTGAAGACAAATTTTCTTTGAGATACACAAAAACTGATCCGTGCACACCTTTGAAGGCACGTCTGACGTATCCCCTTCTGTACTTCATGACTGATTGTATAACTCGCGATTCGAAGATTTACCACGATTGAACTATCTACGATATCGGAGTGACAAAGTCCCGAAGGATCTTCACTGGCACTGTTGACTGTTAGTGCAGACCCAGGAAAGTGAAAGGTTGTAGCTTCTCGGAGAGCCGTATACCTACTGAAGCCGAGCGTGAGCCGATGGTCAAGTGCCTTCCTGGCCGGGCCCAAGAAAAACGATACTGAATGTTAGACAGGAAACCACACGCCTCGGACCGGATGTACCGGATGCGGCTTCGCTCCATATATAATATAAGAATGACCGCGGTCCGATATAAAGGCTTTGTTTTTTTCAAAGGATATTACATCCTAATTGTACGCCGATCCTCTCGGTGTGAATTGAGGAGGTATAAAACTCTACCACGCAGCGCAGCTTTCCACAAGTATCGAACGGTCTAGATAAATATAGTTTCTTCTCACGGTCCAGGTAAGGAGCAGACCAGGTACGAGTCGCAGATTCGATTAGCAATTGAGATGATTTTTTCTAATACAGTGAAATATAATCATCGCTGAATAACAGAAACTCGCACAAATATCAGAGAATACGGACCCCCCCAAATGTCTTGCTGCCAGAAACGGACAAGTGGATGTAAAAAAAAAACGTGGTCCTAGACGCGAGGCTTTGGAGCCCGTGGTTTTAATTGAAGCAGATGTTTGAGGACTGGGAAGCGTCACCGTGAGTTATGAAACAGCGAGTATGCGTCTCCGCGGATACACATGTATGACCTCGTAATGTGTTCCCCTCGTTCGAGTTAACACACTAGGAACCGAGAAGAGTGGAAGTAGGTAAGTTTGAGATGGTTTTACGCCAAGAAACGCCAGAATTAGCCACCGTGGGAAGCGAGACTTTACCGTTGCACAGTATGCGGACTGAGTAATTCCGAGTTAACAAACCGCGACCACGACTTTTACCGCCCCGCACGATCATATTTGCACGTAACAGAATTATCCTATAGTATCTACCGCGAAGAGTAATCGAATGACAAAAATAAAAAAAAATTATCAAAATCATCCATCCTCAATTTTCCGATCATGTATAATTACACCGCTTCATCCCAGATTCCAACAACAGTCTATTATCATTGCAACCTCGTTCAAAACACCGGAGTTATTGCCCTCCTAACAGGTTACGGCTATTTGTAGAACCTGGCCAACACTTGTTCTAGCCAGGGGTCAAACACGCCGGATCAAATATTGTCCGGATCAACTGCATCGCGGTGCAGTGTACAAAGGACTATAGTTCTCCGTCAGCAGATCCGTATCTCAATCTCTTCGATTACCGAAAATAAAATCAGCAGATGATCTTCTCAAGATCGACAGCCACCGTTGATAATCGCTTCCTCGACTACTCGATTCTTTGCGATTGAATAAACCCCGTGAAATTGAAAATTATCCGGATACTTCTTCGACGAAAAATTGTCATGTCAGTTCTTGGTAATTTTTCGTAATTTTTTTTTCGTCCGTTACTGATCAGCGTCCGTGATGGGCATCGGGAAACGGTCAAGCGTTCATTTTTCTGGTCTCATTTATCGTACGACGTTTATGACCGTTCGGCCATACCGAGAAATACAATGAAACTTTCAAATCACGTTATAAATACGTGAAGTATCGCGTATGAGGAAGTTGAGCGCGTGCTCGCATCGGCCCTTTAATAAAGAACGTGCTGGCGCGATCATAAGGCGTTTCGTTAACACTCCGCACTTTCTAAGCCGACGCGATCTTCGATGATATTTTTCATTCGTATGAATTGTGCGAGGCAAATAATCAGCGTTAAACATATTCACCTAGCTGTACAGGTAATTTATTTGCCGATAGCAAAAACAATTATTTGAACGACGATCATTTTTCACAGTTTTCCATTATATCGATCTTCTGTACCATGATGGCGTACCGCACGACACGATACGTCTTATGCGTGAAATAAAAATAATTGCACAGACCCAGTTGCACCGTGGGAAAATCATGACACACACGGTTAATGCGTACATAGTATATGTGATACCGATCGTTGATAATAATTCCGAACAAGCAAGCGAGCGAGCGAGCAACCAATCGAGTCGTTTAAATTATTGAAACCGTGCAATTAGCGAAGTAAGCTTGTTATTTTGCACGTTTTCACCGACACAGTTGCGAGCTCGTCCCGCAGAACTTGATCGGCGTCTAAGGCTACGGAGCCTGGAACCTAGAACCATTGCATAACCGCTAGCGTTATTGCGCTCGTTGCATGGTATCAGAGCGGGTGAGGCACAGGCAGAGGCCCCCCAAGAGCTAGGAGAGAGGCGACTTTAATGCCCCTGCGCAAAGTCGCGCTACGCTACGGGTTCCCTAAGAAAGATCACTGTACCGGGCGTGGGAACAAGGCCCCTCCTAGGAAGTGCGCGTCTGTTTGAGTCGCTTAAGACTACTACGTTTCCGTAATAACCGCGGAGACCGTATTTCGTCAATGTGGGCTTCCTCAGTCAAACAGAGGAGACCCCGTTTCGCGAGATCTAGTTCTAAGACATTAACCGTCCATAAAAAGAGTACGGTCGAGAGGATAAATGACCCAGAGCTGCGTCGAGGTTGACGAGAATCTTGATCAATTTTGGCTATTAGTACCCAAGCGAAAGAAGAAAAAAATAATAATCTAGCGCGGGTGTCGATCGAATTATTTCACGATAGAACGAGTAGCCGGTTGGCGGCTGCCCACTTCGGAGTACCTCTTGCTTCGGTACACTCGAATTATCTAGCCACCATCTTGGAACGACTAGTAGACAAAGAAGTTTCGATGCTTCTCGTCCTTCGATGCTGGCTCATTGTAGGTATTCGTAGCTAGGCGTTAGGCGTAGTCTAGGGCAACCGCAGGGAATAGAATCCTATTTCAGTTTCATCTCGAAGGAACATGTGTGCCCTGAGGCTGGTTGTGGGACTTTCACTCGCGGTTATTGTGCCTTGGTTTTTTACAATATACCTAATTCTGTCCACGATATTATTGACACAATTATGAAAAAAAACTATGGAGGTTGATGTAAACTGTACTTGTAACCGTGTAGCAGAACTTTGCTAATGTTACAGTATCGTGATTAAACAATTTTTTATTTGTCTCCTTTTTGTCGAATTATTTTCAAAGTTTGTCAAGAAAAACGATAAGTGGTTTTCGTGAATGATCGTTTTTAACCGTTATTAGAGAACAAAAAAAAAAAAAAAAAAAAATCCATGAAACACGGTACAAAGTAATTTAGATCTAGTTTTTTTCTTCTCTGTTATTCCGTAATTCCGTTAAACCACAGTGCCTGATATCATAATCGGGAAATTATAAAAAAAAAGAACCGCAAAAATCGCGTACGTATTACGAACAGTGGGGTTCTCCTAGTCCCAGAACGACAAGTGTATATTCCCAGTGCGCTACTTTCGGTATTATAAACCGCCCCTCGATAAAACTCCGAAATATCGAACAATTGGATTAACGATGTCGGTGGTGTGGGTGCTGGACTCTAGACCACAGTCCGGAGTCTCCGAGGAACGACATCTGTCGCTTCCCAAAAGTGTGGGTGTCGAATATACACACTCCTCAAACCCGGGGGGATGAAGAGGGGGCTAAAATAATGGACAGGTTATGCGACAATGGTCGTAGAGGGGGGGGGGGGTTACTTAGGGTGTATTTATCCCTGCGCGCTGATCGTCTAAGAGCCGTTCTAAAAGGGGATCATTGACTAACGGAGTCATTGATACACGGTCGTCTTCCCCCACCCTCGGCACAAAGACGTGTACGAGACCCTCGAAGGGGGCATTAATGAGATATTAAAACTGGGGGATACTCACCGACGCCGTTACCGGCGGATAGCCTCAGTCGAGCTACTCTAGTCGCCCTACTGACAGTCAGGGGTTTTCTCGGTCTGTGGTAGGACAGCGACATTGTCCAGAAAACGATAAGAAGAAGATTCAAAATTCGAGAGGATCACGTGGATGGGATTTTTTTCATTTTTATGATACTTTTTCTGTTTTCCTCGGTTTTTTTTCTTCCCCCCCTCCCCCCTAAAATAAACCACGAGTCTACGCACAATATCGCGGAGTACGCGACGACATAACGACAGCAAAACACGGGCGGCGTGGGGAACGCCGCTGCGAAGACTGACGCGGCCGAAGCAGGGCGCTACGCAGGGCGGTCCCAGCTGCTCACGGGGCCCCAGCGACGCCGTCGTGTGCGGTGTGTGCTGTCCGTGTGAGAATACACAACGGCTGGTACCGTACCGGCGTATGTCAATTTCATCGTAAACAAGCACCTTATCGAACGTCCTTCGCTCATAATCTGACCACATAATCTTATCCAGGGTTTTATCCAACGTCGCAATCGTAAGATATGAGATACGACACCGGGGACATAAACGGTGCCCGTGACTTTGATCATAGACTAGGCCATACAAAGACAATGATGCACAGAAAACCCTCAGCAACGACGGGGACGCGAGGGACTCGGGTCCTTCTCATTCTGGGCCGTGTACTACCCGCCCAGGGAGAGTACAGTCAGGCCCCTGAGTAGTGGAGCTTTTGCTGGTACGGCCCGATCTATAGGCAGCTGCCACGCGCCTGTAAAGCGAGCAAAGAGGGATGTGCGCCAGCGCCAACGGTCGCGAGCCACCTGGCCCAGAAGCTCACACCGGGCCCCCCACCGCCCCTATCGTGGCTTCCTGAACGATCCTTGATACCGACCAATGAAATTCACCCGGTCGCACAAAGGAGTCCTGAGACATCGGCTATGGGAAAGAAAATCCAAAGATTTTTCCCCTTCCAATTTATTCACTCGATCGATATACGGAAATTTATTTCCTTTCATGCGTTTCTTTTTATTCTGTTTTTGTGTCACTGGAGTTTCCGCAGAAATATTGAAAGAAGGACGATCATAGGAAATGAAATTGAAACGCAATTATACACTTTATTCTCAAGACTAGACATCTGCTCTTTATACTGGAGGCACTGGAGAGTTTTAATCTGTTTTTGTTGTCGCTTAATTAAGCCGATGATTCAATTTTCCAAAAATAGACTCGATACACGTAATACAAGATTACATAATTTTCAATGCCACTGGTTGATCGATCGGATGATATGAAAGAGATATCAGTCCGGTGGATCGAGTCTTTTTTTTTCTTTTCTCAAAGGGGTTCATTGTACCGAAATACGGGGAAATAACATCTGATTTATATATTCATAATAAATTACATATTCAACGAATTTTCCCTGCAGAGCCATAATCCGGCACCCTCGCGAATATTGAGGGATAATTTTTATGGGGTGGTGACGCGAAGCTTAGATCCATTTAATCGCAAATTCGAGCATATTTGACGCGGGCATAAAATCGGTGGAGGGTTTGACGCACCCCGTGCGAAAACACGCACGTGTACCAGCGGCTCTACTCCTCGCGTTCCTACAGACGTGTGTGTAGCGCGTATCAGCGTATTCACATTTGGTATGGGACACAGAGTCTGGGGCTTGAAATATACCAACTCAACTACGAGCGGCATGCCGAAGCACGGCTTCTGTCGGCTCTGAACGCGCGTATATCGCAACACGAACCGTATTGATCGTACGGTTCTCGTCACCGAACCCGTAGCTCTGATAACCGTGGGGAAACAATGCGGTCTAAACAAAAATCGAACTAATTTTCCAGCCAGAAAAGAATACCTCGGAGATAATTATACAGAGTTGAATGGACAAAGAGATTTTGCGTTTTTTGTCTCCTCCGTATAATTTCGTTGGCCTCAATTATTTGTAGTTTTATTTCTTTTGTAAAGAGGTACGTAATCCGCCTAACGAAGACCGGAACATGAATCTGAACGTGTGGAAAAAATATTTTTTTTTGCGGCTTCTCGAAGAGGGGAAATCCCAGTATGGATTCAGTCCCGGAACGTTTTCACTTCCGTCGATGAAGGTGTGTATAAGCGTATATGTTGAAGGGAGAAAAAAATCTTTTAGGGAACGAGGCGCGTAACAAAAACCGCATTTCCGAAGGGTGTTTATTTCGGTCTATGGGAACGCTGAGGGATCTCAACGATCTCGGGATCTATGGGAATCCCGAATATAAACTTCAACCATGGAATGAAATGGTGCTACGACAATGAAAAGTTGTCTACCGTTAAAATATTCAATTCCTGCCTTGATCTCTGGGACAATAAAAATCATGAAAGGGTTGAGGGAACAGTGACTAAGGCAAACATCACCACCGGTGGCGCAGGTGTCGCGTTTTCCGCTTCAAATTCATCAGTGGAATTGTTCAACTTCGGAACACAAGCGATAAAAGAAAGGAACAAAGGAGGAAGAAAAATAGATTCTATAGGTCAACGATAACGAATAGGACAAAAAAGCTTCGGGGAATAATAGATCCTATAAATAGATAATCCGGTGGCTTATCGCCTACGTGGGATCGGGTTTATCGAGCTCGCACGTCGCTTCCGATTGCACGCGGATCCTGGTCATCCGAGTGTACCGTCATGCGATAGCGCCCGGAGTACGTGATACCTACAGACTCTTCTTCCTATGGCTAAAGGCGTTCTACGTTGCAGCGATATGAGAAGTGGAAATAATTAAAACGACCGCTTCTCGAGCTCCGGGGTTCATCCCGTGGTTCGGTACTTGTACAAGATGTGTGGATAAGCTAATCGTAAGCGCAGCGTAAAGCCACGACGGGTAAGGATAGGGATTCACTATTTCAGTCGCGTTGGTCTCGACTCATTTACTTGACGGGCGATGAAGAACCTCTTGCCATGTGCGCGAGACCGGGGTCAAAGATCAGGAGAAAGGTTCTCAACTCTCTGCGTTATTTGACGAGAAGTGGTAAATCTATTTAAGAACCATTCGGATCATTGACCACCGATATTTTTTGCCAAAGATCGAATATTTTCACCGCGGAAAGAAATGGTTTGATCGATGATTTCACGTTGGATTTTAGAGACTGCGCGGACGACTGTGATTCAGATTAATTTCTTTTTTTCTCATTCTGTTATTCGGTTTTGGCTTCACGCACGCGCAATCGGAAAACGCCGAAAGTCGTTCGGCTCTGGTTGGCCACGATTTCCGCTCGGTTCAAACCTTTTTGCGTCTACCGATTCGGTACAGTCGGTCCGTCACGAAAGACGGGCTCGCGCCGACCGCCGTGGGGAATTTAATCGGTGTAGACCGGAACTCGGACACGGATCGTAAATGAGGATATTTCGTTTCAAGAAACGAGAAAAAATTTAGGAATAAAAAATCAAATAAGGGATGATCGAGTGAGAAAATGATTTTTGTTAATGAGAACCGCTTGCTGTGCACCCGCGGTCACGCTGACATCTTATTAACCCCTGACTCCCGGTAATTAAATCATTTTATCATACATTCAGTCATTGACTTGCTCAATGAGTCGCTTTCAATGACGCTCGGTATCGTAAATTGGGTGTGGGACTCGGCATAGGTGGGCGTACGTAGCAAATCGCCGCGAAAGGATAGCCACACGTACTACCGCGACTTCCGGCGAGTGTATAAAGTTATAAAACCGAATTAAATAATTATAAAGACTCTAGTCGACCGAATTAGAGGAATTGAGTGAAATTGGTTAAGAAAAGAACCAACAAAACGAATGATACGCGAATTAAAGGTAATGAAAATGATCGTTTGACTGCCAACCGCAGCACCAGAAAATTCTACGCGGTTTAGATATGACTTTTGGTAAAATTTGAACACGAGACCGCAAAAAGATTGGAAAAAAAAACTGAACGCTGGACAAGGTCCAATCCAGCTTCATCCGTCGAAAAAAATGTACAGAAAAAAATTCTTCGCATCGGAAAACCGTGAAACGCCACCTCATTATTTTTTCAGAGTGAAATAACGGTTTTCAATAATTAGAAATAGCTGATTTTCACCACAAATTACCGGTTCGAGTTGTTGAACTACATATTTTTTGTTTTTGTTGAAATTTCACCTGGATGAACTTTTTAATTGTAACGAAATCTGTGTGTGATCCGATTGAAAAAGAAACCGCAGCTACCCTATTATCCGATTTTGAAAACTCAATTTCGTCAGAACCCCAGAATAACATTATTCGATTAACGCTTCAATTTTGTACGAAGGGTTGTAAAGTCTCAGTTTGCAACATTTGTTCCATTAAACCAAAGAGGCCACATCCTCGCATCGCACGACGAACCCCCCCGGCACTTGGACTTCCCTTCGTGCAGAGGGTTGGACTGAAATTTAGCACCCCCGCCTGGTGAAGCCCTTAAAAAGTCAGTCGAACCTAACCGCACGGGGAATTGCAGAATCGGATATGTGCACTTCTATACACGTACAAAACACATAGTTTATGATTCACCCAGGCACAGACTGACGGACTTGGAGAAAGAGAGAGAAACGGTCGAGCCGTATGGCGAAAATAGTTTGTTCAAACACAAAACCGTCGAATGACAATAAAATTTCGAATCTTGTGTCACGCGTGGGGCTTAGATTTCTATTTGCACTTTTTCCCCGTTTCAGATATTCTTTATGTTTGTTTTTTTCACAAAACCATCGACTACTCGGCCAAAGACCAGGGGTCTGGGTAGCTTCTGTCATCGCGAGGATAAGAAGTTTAGAAAAGCCTCGAGGCCACACTTTAGACCAGAACCACTCGAGTGGGCACAAGACCGATCGCTGAAACTATTTTCTGGTCATAAAAAAACTTCGTAGTTCAGATAGACAAACGGCCAGTACTTATGAGAGCCAAGAGAACGGCATGGCCAGTGTAAAATTTAACGCCCCTAAATCACCGAGTCGAGTATGACCCTCGTCCGAAATCGCGTGACATTTTACGCCAATCTCGTCAATTTATATGAAACTGTTGAGCATCCAAAGCGACAATGGGAACGAGAAGCGTATAATAAGAAAATTATACGCGTACTAACAATAACAATAAGCTACAGCATCCAGTCAGCATCATAGCGGGATATTCCTTCCTCGGTCAGGCTCACAGCTGAGCGATATAGGCACATAGCCCCAAGTGGTAAGAAAACCGGTCCTCGATATGGATTATACATACGTATGTGAGAACGACCCGGGATAGCGCTGCTTTATCCATTCTTACGTCATACACGGTGTGCATATCGAGCACGTGTGAATCCTAGAGTGCATCCAGTGAGGCTGGTCAGTGATTACCATCATTCTTGTTCCCACTCGTTCTCAATTCCTCGTTGTCAAGAGATTTTAGAATTTTCCTCAGTTTCTCAATTCTCATTGTGAGTTGCGATGAGTATTTATTTATGATCGTTTACGTCTTTGAGGTGCGGTCTGGTACCACGGTTCCACTTTATTTTTGTGTGACGTACCAAACGTGCCCCGAGGGGATGCCGAGCATCCAGCTGAGAATCTCTGTTCGTGAGGTAGAGTGATTCACCTTGCAAAGCGAGCATCGAGAGTATGATAAAGAAGGATATACGGTGACGTCACGAGTATAACAAAGACGGAGAAATAGATTCGAGCCACTGCGGGCTGCACTCTAGACGATACGATGACCCGTGTGGAAAAAGCCCGCCATCTTATTGGGAACTTCTATCTCTAGGGTTCTTTTTGTTCTTTTTACTTATCACAGTAGAGTCTATGGTCCATGGTCTATTCTGTACCGTTCCATTATTCACCCCCACTAAGAAAATCGAACGCTTCCCTTTTCTACCGAGACAAATACCTCCTAGCGGTTTCTTATGGATGTCGTTTTTTCAGAAACAGCCACTACCCGTTCCTTTTTATTTTCTTTTCTTTTTTTTTCTGCATAAAAAGAACGACTATTCACGTATGTTGGACTGTTTTCTGTCCATAGATCGATGAAATCACGTGCGAGGGTGTGAAACCACGACCTCGTTTTCTGCGCCTTATAATTTCTGTACTATTTTAGTATACATAGATTTTAGAGCCAGGTTCAAAATCCCAGAGTGTTGGTGGAGGCACGTGATAAAACAGCATCAACCCACCCGGCTACGTGTATATATTTATACTTTATGGACCCATAAGTATACAGATTTTGCATTTGAATTGAACAGGCTGCGGTACGTGTTCACCAATGTTCACGCGTGCCTGTAGCACCACACGTACAATTTTTTCTCGTTATTTACTATTTACAATCGTATTACGCAACGTGTTACTCTCGTCACGAACACGTTATCCGTTTTTAAACATTTGATTCCTGATTAATTTGGCACGTGCGATGAGATTGCAATTATTAAACGTCCGGAGTTCGGCGGTATCTAAAAAATGGGGGTAACTCGAAGAGAGAAATTGTGAGAACGGTGTGTAGTATTTCTGCGATAATGATTCTGAACTTCCTGCGCCGTTGTAATACCGAGACCGGAAACTGCTGTTCCATAGGTAGAGAGTCTACCTGAGCTCACCGAACCGGGGTTACGGGGGACTTCCAAATATTGCATACCTTACTATGTATTATTAACGTTTTAATTAACCGTTCGAATCCATCCGGCGTTACCGCGAGTACATTTGTTTTTTGTTCTTTCCAGGTAAAGTGGTCGTGAAACCTGAATTGTTCCTGCAATTATTGAATATTTTTAAACGTCTCTATCCTACCTATCTTGGTATTGTATACAATTTTAATTACTAACGCGAGTTCTATATATCGAAGCATAAGGAACGAGGAAATAGCGTGGGAGTTTCCTGACCGATTGTAGAATATGGCTTATGCTTCTCGAACGCGACAAAAAAAAATAGTATCCTCGGCGCGATGCCAGACCAACAAAGAACCAACGGGAACCTATAGATTCTTATTTCTCCGGCAATTATCGAGAGATCCTTCGACCGAAGAAAAGCGGTTCGGGGGATTTCACAGATGCTGCAAAACGAGAGTCGTAAACCGAGGATGGAGGCGGTGAAAAAGCATAACCAAAAGCTGAACCTTAGGTAGCAGTTGGATAAAGAAAATTACTGGAATCAACGCCATGATCACCGCTGCTCGAGGCCTGATGGGGACCAGGTATGAACCGCTCGGAGACTTGATTTTCGGTGGAGGAGAGGATCGACACAACAGAGTTGTCAGCTGTTTCTTCAACGTTCAGATGGTGGGGGTTCACGTTGAATTGATACGAAAAGAAATTTTCTGCCCTCGACAACAGCTGTTGCATCCTTGTGAGAATACGAAGCCTTATTTACCGACTGACAAAGCTTCTGAACTCATCACATCCGATTTTTCACATGGTAAAAACGATGTTCAAAGCTCAATGCTTAATCTTACGTGTCACCAAAAACTAGACCACCTTCTTGAGTATTCGAGTGAATGAAAAAAAATTTGGGTAAACTTTGCTGACGGGATCCCCCACGAAGTTTGAGCCCAATTACCTCCGCGTGGGTCTCTGCCATGGACGCCTCTCCTCCACCTCCTCCGGGCGAGATGTGAGAATTCAGAAGCAAACAGCCATCGAACATTGTTGTTACATATGAATCCCACAACTCCCTCGAAGCTGTTATTTACATTGGCTTTGAGCAAGTGGTTTATTATAAAACTCTTCAAGTATAGAGAAGCATACTCTGAACGTTGATCATTTTCGCGAAACTTAATGAAAAGCTCGATTCGTGATAAAGCGAGAGAGAATTGCTGCGTGAGTAAAGACAAGCGGCACTGTGTGTGTCGGATGAGTGTTACAACAACGGGCACACCTGTCCCTGGTGCAACACCTGAACAATGGCTCCGATACCGCGAGTCTAGTTGAGTGCAATATCGATCACCACACACAGTTTCCCATATTACGCTCTCGTGACTCCTGACAGAACCGTAGACCATTTCTCGCCGCAGGATACGGTACAACGTAAACCCATTTTGCGTTGCACAATTTTGCTGACTTTGCATACATCTACATGAAACATTTACACTTGTAGAATAATGATCATTGCATAGGTTACCACCATATCTTCCTGAAAATATTTAGTCTTCTGCTTAGAACAACCTTTTGCAGAAGCAGGATAATTGAGTGTGAGAACTAATGGTTCAACTTCTTCAGACGCGCAAAAAGTATACATCTGTTCACTTGACTATCGGTCTAGCTAACCGTAACTGATTGGGAATCGTAAGAGACATTCGCTGAGATCGATCGACGACCGCGAACCGCAATGATCGGATTTATTGGTAAAAGTTGAACATCCTGACCATAGATAGTATTTCCTGGTTTTCTGAAAACATATGCCGACTGCAGTGACAATTGCAATGCGAAGTAGATGCGAGCATTGTGTGAAGATTAAAGTATACCTTCGTACGGGATGAACAGACATCGACCTATTTTCTATTCAACGATTTATCATCGCCGGAAATGTCACACTCGGAAAACCTCATCCAGTACCACGTTTCAATTTTCATTCTCTTTCTCATTCTCATCTTCGTAAGAGGTCTGACGTTGCTAGGCGAGGTATTTTTGTGTAATCTCAAACCATCAGAGCTAGATGTGACCTATTTCGCATCAGCATCCATTGTCTCTGTTCTCCTATAAAACTGGGACAATTTTTAATCCCGATGGGTGCTCTGGATGCATGCATCGTCACGACAATTTACCGAATCGGTCTATAAAATCTTCAGCAGGGACGTTGGAATTCTAATTACGTCATTACAGGCAGGTGACGTTCTTTCAATTCGCTATAGCAACCGTCACATGGTAACTGGATGCATAACGATATGCTGATCATTCCTTATCTGCTCCCAGTATAATTGGCCACCGGGTGTCTCTTTATCTCCGCTAAACGTAAAGACGGATAAATTCGAATTCTCCATACTCCAAAAATCATTGATATCCTATCCAAAGTTCATCACACATCGAAAAATGGACTTTTTCAAAAACCACTTATAGTAAGTTATCAGGAAAAGATTGACTCAATGAACAAAACAATGCGGATGCTCACCTAGACCCATTTTGCGTTTCAGTTTCTTCAGCACTTTCATCTTGCTTCTCAATGGTGCCAAAACGCCAACGTTATCTGTACCGTTCTGATGATTCGAATCGCCGCTTTTGTTGTTATTGTTGTTGTTGTTATTGTTGTTGTGATTATGGTTGTGGTTGTGTTGTTGGGTTTGGGACGAAGCACTTGCGTTCGCGTTGGCCGCGTGACTGCAGCAGTGACAGGGATGACTCCTACTGCCGGCTGAGCGCACCGCGCAATCACCGGACACCCCCATTAATGGAGACGTCTTTTTACTCAAAACTCGAAAAATTTTCACTCAACAATCCTCCCCGCCACTTTGACACAGTTTTATCTCCTACGAATTACTCTTGCGATAATGTTATACGATCAACTTTTTTTTACACTCGAATCGAATCCCTGACCCCAAAGGAAAAAAAAAAATGATCAATGCACGTGAAATACTTGACTAGAATGCGACTAACTAACGGATCGAGTAACCGACTGAAACTCTTTTCCTTTTATATTACAATATATTATGTAGTTGAATTTGATTAGCTAAAGGAAATAACGACGATATTAATTCCCTAATTCCCTAAATAGCGGACTTTAGCCGCAACGCGCACGGAGCTTGGTAGCACTCGCTTTCTGTGTGAGCGCTCGCAGCGAACTGAAGGATCGTCGAACGCGCACCCGGGGTATCGCCGCTCGGAGCGCGAGCCACCAACCAATCGGGATACCGCGATCCCCACCTCGGTTAAACCGCAGGGGTGTCCCGGGGTGCATCGCACCTGGTGCACAGCTGCCCTTACCTGAGCACCCGGCTGCCCTCACGGAGGTGGCTGGATAGGTGCCACCCAGACTCCCTGGTTCGGTCGCCTGCCTGCCTGCCTGCCAGCCTCTGCACTCTCGAATGTATGATGCACGTAGGCTCATACGCGCTCGGTGATAACGCTGGTCGCGTGCCGGGTTCTGATAATCGAGAATCAACGGATTCCCAATTTTCCGATTTTTTATCAATCGATTTCTCCTCGTTGATTGCCAAGTCCGTTAGAATTAGACAGGGAGAGGTGTGAATTTAATCAGCCATGTGGAGTGGAGATGCGATAAGCGTACTGTAACCATCGTCCGCACGCTTCATGCGTTCGAAGTTGTCATGGGACAAGGAAGATCCTGCGAGTCACATGGATACTTGATAGCTTCAGGTATGTCGACCTTGTCGCGAAACGTGAATGAGATACCGTCACTCTGACGCCGAGACGCATCAAAACGCATCAGTAGATCAAAGAGTGAAAGTACACTGAGAATAAAAATGTCTAGTCTACCAAGTAAATCGATTCAATCGAAGATTCGCTCTATAGCATAAAAGTAATTCATTTACTTTTTTTTAAATTTAGATAAACTCTATCGCTCGACATCTGACATGATATGGAGATCGACGATCGACTCGAGTCCAGGGAAGAGGAGAAATAACATCGTATGTAATTGTGTTTGACGTTTCTACGACAAATCGTCGTCTTCGTCAGAAAGTGCAATGCCTACTAATAATGTACAAGGATGATAACGACGTAGATAACGAAGTAATTAATTCGCTTGGTAATGAATGATATTTTTCTTCCTTGTAAGAGAGAAAAACGATAAAGAATAGAATTGTATACCGTTGAATGAGGTAAACAGCCGGGTCCTTATCTCACAACAAACGATTGTAGGAGTCCTGACGTGAATTCCGCTATAAAATTGACGTAGGTAGTTCAGGTATAATTAAATCGCATTCAGTTTTGTTGAAGTCGCCCCTATACCAGGCCACACTTGATTGATCCTGTGCGATGAGAAGTCGTCGCGGCAATTTAAATCGTACAACCGACCGGAATGACTTGAGATTCGTCTCATATGCGGGTCATGTATAATTTGCTCATTTGAGAGTCTTTCTCGTCGTTCTATGATACAGGCGCTAAGAAATCTTGACACACGTCCGACGTCCCAGGTGAATTTATACCTGCATCGTATTGTTAGAAATAGTTTTTGATTTTCAGGGTCTTAATTTTGTCCGTATATGCCGGTATTATATGTACCCTGCAGCATATTTATAAGTTATTTATTCTGCTCGGCGGGGCCGACCACGTGCAACGAAGAATAATTATTACAGTTTCGTCTCTCACGCATAGAGCCGGCCCAGGCGTAGCTCCTGCTTCTACAGTTTGCCCCGCTTCCGCTAACTAGTTTATAATTAACCTCAGAACGAGGGGAAAAAAAATAAAAAATAAAAAATAAAGAACGTATTAAAATGGAAGGAAAAACAAAATCCCATCGTGTTACGACTAGGTCTGAGGTGGCGACGAGTGGTCCCGTTTGAAAAAACCACTGTACATACATTAATCTCGTTTGTTCATCCGCGATTTGATAATTTACACACTCTGTCGCTTTGACGATAGAAATCTTTACGGATGAATATAATTCAGAGCTACCACTCCACATGCACATGGCGAATTCAATTCGGGGAAAGCTGCTTTAAGGTTCTGCGCTAAAAATGGACATCACGGGTTGGATGCCCGTTGTCAGCTAAAGTCATCTCGTTCAACCGCAGCACTGGGAAACCCCGAGCTGAAGAGTATAATGAGTCATTGACCGGATAAAAAGTATCGCTGACTTGGATAGAAATCAGAAATTCTTACGTCTATATCGGCAAATAATTGAGAAAGTTTCATTAATTAATTGGATAAAAGTAACAGCCACGGGAATAACCGTCACGTTACACAACCACGAGAACAATAATTATAAATATTTACTCATTACCCGCCTCCACTCCAATTTTATCAGAGTCTGTAACTACGCCTGAATGAGAGAATTCGTGACGAATATCAAACAGGGTATTTCGTACCTGGACCAATCCCGTATTTACACAATCCGTACAATATTTAAATAAGACACAAAAGCGTATGTCTGAACGGAGGTGGGAAAAAAAAGTAACTAGTTCCATCTCCGAAAGTACGACGCTGCAGTTCTTCGATCCGGGGACTTGGCAATTTTCAATGTGGAATTACATGCGGTTGGGAATAGAGAAACTGGAAGAGGGAGAAAACCGAAAGTATTGGAATTGAAACTCGAGTGGAAATCAAATATACACTGGTTGCGGAGTGGCATAGACTTGGAATTGGTGGCGGTTCTTATTGGCACCCGATGAAGACACGTCTCAAGAATGCGTCTCTCCGCTGCTACGTGCCGCATGAAGAAGATAAAAGTGAGCGAAAAGCGGATCATCAAATTAGCAGAAACAATCAAAGGAGCTGCTTCGCGTTGTAAAACAAACTACGCTGATTCAGCTCCGGTATCGTGCATCCATTATACGTACCCAACAGTGCAAAGTTGGCACGCGATACTCTATTCATAAATCCGTAACGAGAATTTACTCGGTATGTCATACACGTCCGATTGTATAACGAGACGAGAAAAAAAAGTCTAATGAAACACAAAGTCGGTTTTGATGAGATATTATTAGGACCACTCGCACCTTACATCATCGAAAATGAGCAGGACCTGTATTGTAATCATATAGAATCAACAAGTGAGAAGGGTGCGTAACAATTGACGCGAATTTCGTACTCCAACTAGGGTAATACACCTCACAGATATTTCGGGTTACCCTCTAGTTACGGACGTGGGGGAATTAGGTGCAGTGTGCAACAGGGGGATAAAATTCGATCCACCGTTACCTTCGCAAAATATACGGGCCTTCCACTGAATCATGTACCTCAATTTATAGTCGCGTTATCAAACACTTTATATCATTGCTACGATAGTAAAATGATGGAATTATAGTCATTAAATTTTGGCTGTTGCTCGAGTCAATAATTCGAATGAAAGTTTTAATCATTTATGGACCCCCGCAAGCATCTTTACCAAAGTGGTTTTCATATCATTCTCTTCAACGTATTTTGCAATTTGATTTGTTGAAAAACTTGAAAAGTACAAGAAAACTCAGTTTTTTGCAAAATTCATACGAACAATATCAAATTATGCTGATAAAAGCTAGCGATTATATCGATTTTTGAACTTTTTTCTACACGGTATGTTGGAACAGCCACATCGTTGATGCCATACAATCGGTCAATTCATTAGGAACGGAGGCAAATAGCGCCTGGTGGTAAATATAGTCGCAAATCCGTATCATTGGTGGCACACTGGAAGCCATATATGGTGACATAAACTTTTGGTCAGAAATCGGAAGCCAGGTAGATAGTCTAAGCAACACATCCTCGTTGACCGACGATATGGGACGGATGCCCACGGCACCGTGGATGCGGCTTCCTCTCGATGATCGTCCGACATCCTCTACCTGGATTGTTACGGGTCTTACCTAACCGAGTGAGTTATGCCCCCCTTCCTCCGGTAACTACTGTTCATTCAGGAATGGATCGCGGGCTTGGATTACCGGTGGGCAACACGGCTAACCAGCAGTAACGTCACCTTTCAGTAAACATGTTTCCTCATTTATACCTGCGCATCGCGGCATTTCGTTATTTACCAAAAGATTTAAGAAAGAAGACACCGTTTCCTTTGTCCCAAAAGAAATTGCATGTTTTTTTTTCTTCAGAACGATGACAGAATGATCAATTTTTATTGCTCATGTATCCGAAAAATTTGAAGGTAACGTTTTCACTTTGTTATTGCAGACATGGTTTTTGAAAGGCGCTGCAAGGACGACGAGTTCGAACGTCATTAAATTTTCCTGTTTCCAAAAGTCAATTTTATCCTTATGTATACCAGGAAAGGATTCGGACAGTCGCTAAGTTAATTAATTCAGATTGTCAGAAGTATTACAATTACTCAGAAAAACGTACTCAAAATGTCGAGAAGAGGATAGAGAAGAGGATTTGTCATGGGAAAAATGACCGATGATCGGGATTTCCGGTTCGATCAGCCCCGATCGAGACAGCCGATAACCTTGGGCCGGTTATCTCTGAAAAATATCGAGCAGTGTGCTCTCTTTTACGTCCGGTAACTCGTGTATGTGCTCTGCAGGGGTGACCTGCAGACCAGGCGTGTCTCCGTTTCCTTGTGCGCGATGTCCGTAACTCTTAACTCGTTTACTCATTAAGCCTGTCTGTCTATGCGGATGGTTAACAGTTAGGAGAATTGAGGAATAACAAAATACATTATTTCTGTGAAAGTAGAGAAAAATCCACGTCTCCTCACCCTGGCCGCTTCTTCGACTCACAGAAGAAGCGTATTTCATTCGAACCTTTGCTTACGCTATAAAATTTCATATCTACATCTGTCTACCCGCTTCGTACCAGTCTTAGGACCCAGAAGAGGAGGAGGGAGAAGCCCTGCGACTGCAGATGCATTTAGCACAGAGAGAGAAAATCGTCTGCACCGTGTGTCTCGCGTCTAGGTATAAGCGCATAGCGGGGTACGGAATAATGTAGGGTGGCGGAAGTTAGAGGGTGGCGACCGGAAGCCGGGGAGACTGGCGCGTGCCCGGCTCTCCCCAAGCTCAGCCACATACGAGTCGTCATCCCCTGAAAAATATAGCAGCGGAGGCATTTTCGAGGTGTATTGTCGGCTCGGGTTACAGACAAAGGGGATCAGAGCCGCTCCGTTTAGCGGTGGTTCCCAATCCTCGTTCAAAAATCTTGGTCCCTCATTTTTTCATCAAATTTGGAGTCGAAAAAATGGATGTTTCAATTTTCCGTTGTTATCGCGAGTAATTTTATGACGGAATTTTTTACCAGAGGAAGAAAATCCTCGTGAGCGAGAGAGGAAGAAGTTCGTCGATGAAGAATGATCGACGATCCGGAATGAGAAGCCCTGGTCGAAGGCACCCTTCGCGATCCTGATCCAGGGCCAGAACATGAGATCTTTCCGTAGCTTTTACAACCTCCTCCCCATTATGCCACGAGACTGCACTCTATCCTTCGTGAACATCTGACGAAGGAGGCATTGACCGAAAATAAATATATATTTCTGTCTGGAGAACGAAAAAGGGGACATTGTACGGAAGGAGAAATTCCCTCAACGGACGGGAGAAGCGGTATTCGCTAATCGTTGAAATACCGTCGTTAAATTGGAATCTATAGGAATGTCGATTGTCGATATTAGAATTTCTGAACCCTGCCCTCGACCGATATTCCACATATTCCACATATTCCTCTCATTCTACTCTAAACAAAGAAGAAGCAGGGGTCGATCGAATTCTGTATATCATTTCTACCCCCAGAATGTTCCGCAGTCTACCCGACGTACGGACTCTGCGAGGAGGCGGATACGTGCGTGCGTATGCGCGCGTGTAACTGAGAGGACGTAGCATGGAAATTGTGTCGGGTTTAAGGTGTTGCTTTCCTGAGGAAACGGAGACACGCTTCGCAACTCCGGATAGGATAGGTTTGACTCGCATATACCGAGAACCAACAATGCGGCACTCGAGAAAAGAGTACACGCCGCTGGCACGCTAAAACCTCAATTTCACCTCGTCGTTTGAAGAGCTGGAAAAAAATAAGTGAGAAACTTATCGCGACGTTCGGAGATTCAGAACGCCGCTTCACACAATGCTTCCAGTCCGCGTTTTAAGAAACTTGTTTTCGACGTTTTGTCCTATCGAGAGTTTGCGTAACCTTTGAAACTCGTATATTCATATTACAATTGAAAATAACCACCGTCGTATGAAGATAATCTACGCATCGAAATCACCAATGCGGTTGCTATATTTTCTTATCTTTCACAAATGTTTATTTCAACGATTCACGTTGCCATGCTTGTACAGAAACCTGCCTCTTATTTTTGACAAGAATACTTTTTTTCTAACGAAACAACAATTTGCCACAGGATTCTGAATTGGTAAATGATGGGTGAATTAAAATTATGCAGTTATCGACTCTCGCGAGTTGTAGGTGAGCGACACGAACATCTCAATGAAAACGACCTTGTCGTACCCTCCGACTGCTGACCATCATTATTTCGTTACGTCGATCCTAGTCTACATACGTTCACGAGCTACTTGAGAATGAATTATTCCCATCTACTTGTGAAGTCTTCACACCAAATTTAATCAACACACAGGACTGACTTAGCGAATCAATTTTTTGTTTTGATACGAAATTCTTAAAACGATAGATTACAAAGTTTCCGGAATCTCCATTTGGAATAAGCGCCGAGGGAATAAGTAGTACGTTCGTGTATCTGGCGCGTGACTTTGGCTCCGTGTTGGTGATTCATTCAGAATCATTTATTCATTCAACGTTTATTGTGCCGGGACTAGACGGTGTTCGTCGTTTCATCCACGCTGACGTTCTCCCAGCACTCTCAGAGTTTTTTATTCAAGCTAAATCCAACCCTCAGCCTCAGAGAGGCCTTTGCCCTCTCGCTCTTTTGTCTCAAGGGTAATTCCAAATCTAATTTAGCGAATATTTTTATCGACATCTGCGAGTATGCAGCCCGCATATGTATTTCAGTCAATCAAAAAGTGTAACCTGCAAGGTATTATAGGTGACAGGTGAAGAGAGTAAGCCCTCACGGACAAAAAGGAACAGAAGAGGAGAAATGAATAAAATAAGAAGGTGTTAACAGTGCTGTGGAAGCGATACTAACGAGTAAGTAAAACGCGTGAAACTCTTCTTCGTTCGAGACGGAAGCCCCTATGCAGCTGTCCATCTTCCCTCGAGTATGTGGTACCGATCTTGATGCTCAAAAGCGGAGAATAAGAGCCGGAGATAACGCGAGGGCTTTCTTAAAAATTAACGAAAGAGAGTAGAGCAGCTTACATAAGGGATCTCCCGCATGTTTACTCGGCGGGAATATTCAAACGCTGCGATGCAACCGAGCCGCGGTAGCCGAGTGTCAACGTAGATGGTAATAAAGCGATCTACTTTCGGCAACGACAAAGGCCATTATCTCGTTATTCAAATAAGTGTCGCACATTAAAGTAGCTCCGTTGTCGACCGGGGCGAGGTACCGAATCTGGCTGAACCCAGGCTTGGATTAAGGGGATGCGTAAGCTCGTCGGATTTAGAAAAATCAATTTCTTTTTTATCGCAAATTTTAGTAGCCTAAACTTCTTTGATAATTTTTTTTTTCCAAGAACTATGAATGATTTGTGAAAATTGTGAAAGTTATGCGACCTTTACCGAATCGGTGCACCTGGCTGCGCGAAACGCAGCGAGGCGGCTAATTAATCGCATTATAATTACGCCACTTTTTATTGACTTTGAAGAAATTTGACAAAACAGAAGGAAGCATTGGGAATATGCAACTTTCTCTGTAATCGCTTTTGGATGATTATCTCTCAATTTCAACTTGTCAAGTGTATAAAAGAATCACCCTTTTTCTCAATTCGTGTACATCGTAATTTGAGAATCGAAGTAAATTCCTTGTATTATTGATTAGATTTTTTGTCATTAAATAATTCAGAGTGAAAAACATGTTTTTACTGATTGATGATAAGAGTATAGAGAAACGCCCATCAACCAACGAAAACATTTGGAATACACCCTCTATACTCTTTCTGAAACCACCCCTTAAAAAATACCACCTAAACCAGGCTAAAATTTGATTGGTTATTTGATAAACTGCAATTTTTTCATTCAGAATTATACTGTGCGTTTAGACCGTGAAAAGAATGTCGGTTATGGCTACACGGTCTGAAAACTAAAAGGACATGTGGACCGCGTGGTTCGAATCGCATCAGGTGTTTCGTGGTCGGTATATTTACGACGCTGCGTTCTTATGTAGAGAATGGATTGAGGCGTGTTTTTGGTAAACGTATTTAGACATGACTCCGAGCAGTTGTCTCGAAAATAGCCTGTCACGATATATATGACGGTATTGTGTGATAATTCATGTGGAGTACGTAATTATGCACGGCTTTCAGATCGTGACCGAGGAGATTAAGCGACTCGAGTATAGTATTTGCGAATACGTACCCTAACCTCGTCACAGCCAATATTTTAATCTCAATTCGCATTAATTGTCCTTACGCCTTGACGAAAGCAATCGCAACATCGTTTCGAGCACCTTCACTCGTTAATTCACATGTCGCACTTCGGGCAGGTGCGCGCTAACAAAGTGTACCCATCGCGAGGTCACCTCGTTTTTCTTTTTAATTTATTGCAGCAACTGAGAAAAAAAAGATAGAAAATATGACGCTTGAGTTCATGTTCCAATTTTATACTTCAAACTTTGATATTACTTTACTAATTTCCTGGTAGCATGTCTATAATGCCATTCATTGAATCTGAGAGAATCCAAAACCAAACGTGGCTTGAAACATCTGAGACACTAACGTCAATTTTTTTTTCTATCTAAAAATGCAAAAGTTAAAAATATTGAGAGAATAGAGAATCTTGAAATTCGATATCTTAATTTTTTTTATCGTGGGTCCATGATAGAATCCAAAACAAGCCCTCATAGCCCAGTGGAAAAACGCAGCTGTCTCGTTTCTTTCGGATATAATTATATCGAAATAATAGTTGGAAGATGCGAGGTGAGATCGTCGTATGTCTGCAGTACCGGTAGGAATAAGACAGGTGCCCGGCGACGATGCCCTGCTACGAGAGGTCTCCGACTCCTAGGAGAACGTTGGGATCCTCGGTTTCTACGCCAGATCAAGACAGGTGCATTTCCGTGGGAACGACGTTCATTCACCAACCTTGATCCGGGTCTGAACGAGTTTTTCAAAATTCAGACCCGAAAACAAACCCAATTTTTTTCTTATGTGACTTCACCTCGAACCCCAGGAAAGAAAAGATCCATCTAACAAGATTTTGGATCGATTGATACGTGAAGAAGTAGTGTAATCGGCATCGGTAATCATAATCCAGCGCCTTTTAAGGTCCACGAGATATTCGCCTGTTGAGAAACTCGGATAGCATTGGCCTAAAAAAAAATTTCTCTAATTGATCAGCGATTTATATGGTCGATGGGAAATCTGAGCCATTTAATTGGTCGATTGACTCGAACTGTGAGTAGGTGGCATATGGCGCCTTTAATATCCGCTCTCACTGTCTCTTACATAAAAACTTGTTAGATTGTGCCACGCCACCGACGTACTCTACGCCTACGGACGCACTGATTAACTTAACTTGACTTAACAACGCTCTTGCCAAGAGGGGGGAAAAGAGAAAAATAAAGAAAAATAAAAGTCATTAGAATCAAGAGAATTAACCCTCGTTGCTAAGCGGACGTACTCGGTCTGACGAGGAAACCAATTTATCTGCCTGACCGAATTTTCAAGGGTGCAGGTATGATAAGAAATTTTCCGAATGGCAGATTTTCCGCTGTGCTTGTGTCGTAAAAACTTTGAGAGGACGAAAAATTTGATACTCACGCGGTCAAATATCAACGGTTCAAGCTTTAAGGAACCAGCAACCTGTCCTTATTAAAGCCGTGCATCGTATACCGGCCCCAGCATCTTGGATTTATATCTCCACCTGCACCATCTGCCCCACAGCTGATCTCTTGCCTCAGAGGGTTTTCCTCGCGTAATGGGAAACTCTTTCGAGTCAGAGAAAAACAAGTGGGGCGAGGGCGAACCGTCGATTGATTTTTCTAACGATAATATCTATAGCTATACCCCTGCTCTACTTATGAAGCACTTGATGAAAACGGGAGATAACGGAATTACCGGAGCTTTCGTGATAGTTCTTTCAGTCATAATTTATAATTTTGTTGTAAAAACCAAAAGGAAGCTCGATAAAAAAGGTCGACAACCATTTCGGAGATGTTCAGAACAGTCCGCAGGGTTTTGGTCCAGATTCAAAGGCGCACGCCTCGGGCATAACAAAACTACAAAGAAAAGTTAGCACAGGGAGTCGATTCAAAGCGTTACCAAGAAGTAGAATCACGCCCCAAGAGACGAGTCGGTGCGGCAGAAAGTGGAGTCCTCGTCCCGCAAGTTCCATTTTCGAGGGAAGAAAAAAACCTTTTGAATCACTGGGTTCTTTACAAACCTGGTTCAAAAAGGGCTCCGGTGTTGCGGTCGAGTCTAGCAATTGCGCAAACAATATGCATCTACCGAAACCAGACGGGACGTAGGGCCTAATAGTTTCCTAAATGGTTTCCAATAGCTGAAAAGTGAATGCTTCAATGACACTTTTGACCAACAGAGAAGATGCGCACGATCGAAGACAAGAGTTTTTCGACTCGAACTTTGAGGCTCTTTCATCGATCACAAAGCGCCCTTGGCTAAGGGTTTCGTAAAGATTTTTAAATTCCCCGATCCCTTCGACTGATTTTAACTGCAGGGATGAAACAGGTTTTTTTAATTGTACCCAACAAGAGCTTGGAGAGATAAATCATTCGAAATGTGGAACTGTTTCTGTGATTACGACCGTTATCCGATATCGTTTGCAGTGTCGAGAGTCAGTATTGCTCGGCATTCTCTTTTCTGGTGCAAGTGGGTGATTACTGAGCTTCCTGCATATGTGGTTATCGCGGTATTCAGACGGAAGTGCAGGAATCTGTGCCTGAGAGATAATGCAGACAATTACAAGAACGGTGAGGACGTCTTCGGCGCCTATGCCTACTTTAAACTCTAAAGCGTCCGGATCTTCCCGTGAAACCTGGCATGGAAACAGCCTAGAATTGAAAAGGTTTAAATGTCTCAAAGGCGTTCGAGTCCGAGGCATAGAAACTGTTGAACCGTCCTCGCAATATTTTTGTGAAACATTTTCTTTGTGGATCAGCTGAAGTCCGACCTGTACACGCAACGTTAGATCAGTGCATAGAGCGGCAGGTAAAATTCTGAGAACCTTTGAACAACCAGCTGATTCCTTTGATATACGCTATTCAAGAAGTTCAGCAAAAGTCCGAGACTTTCCGTTATACACTTTGAACTTTTTCAACCACCGAAACTTTTGTCGAAAAAAAACGAACGGAAAATTTTTCCCGCATCTTTCGATTAGGTAAACGCTGAGGAATTCGATTCTATAGTTAATTGTCAGAAAAACAAAAGAAAAGATAACACAATCGCTGTATTTTCCTCATTGTGAACACGCAGAAAGAAAAACACATGAAAACCTAGTGACTTTAAAAATGATCAGGTGCAATCGTTGCATGTTTCTTCTTATCCACACCGAGAAGAACGATTTATTGAATCTGAAACTACTAAAAAATGTATTTGTCACAAGTAAATTTTTATTCGTGGCAAAAAATTCATGTTCGTCACAACGCAAAAATTTATTTGTGTCAAATATATATATATATTCATTTTATAGGTTTTTTTATAGCGAAGTAAATGAATATATTTGAATTTTATCGTGTGTTCAGATTCAAATAAATCGTTTTTCTGAATGCTCTCAATCTTTTTCTCATGTAGCAGTGTCCCTAAAATCCGTGACCTATACTCGATCGATGATTAATCCAATCCCCCGGCAATTAAGAAGAGACCCTCTTCGTGCTCATCTTCGGGAATCGATCAAGTTAGCTCAAGGCTCTCTACCGAAGAGATGTGAGTAGGAGAGGATCAACTCGAGACGTGAGCATAAGCGCGGGGTGGCTCCTCGGGTCTCCTTACCCAGCGTGCGGCACGACAAAGGAGTCGCAGACGCGCGACAGGTGCAGGCGCGTGCCTTCGGCCAATGAGAAGCTGCCGTTTTCTTCACTCTCCTGTATCCCCCTGGTCACACGCGCGCGCGCACACGCAGGCATCAAGAAGACTGAGAAAACGAGTGTAACGTGGATCGGGAGTACCCATACGCGACCTACACGGTGCACCTTGCACCATCCTTCACTGTCGTCAACTTGTCCGGCTGTTGGTCGATGTTCATTGATAAAATTCCAAAACCGTATGAATACCGAAGACGGAAGACTAAATGGCCGAATAATTATGCCGGGACGTTGAAGACAAGATTCTACTCTTCGTTTTTCTGTATCCAAAAGAGACTCGATAATAGGAATACCAACGCTGCAATCTTATCGAAAATGTAGGCGTTTTACGATTACAGAAACCGTCGATCAAACGGATCTCAGAAGCTGTCGAGAGACGGGAAAAAATTGTGATACTTTTTTTGTACAAGAACCGCGGCGCAGGTGATCTGCCAAAAATGTTTATTTCTACTGCTTTCACCGCCCACCAGATTCGATAATTGAAAGATATTGCGTTGAGTAAGTTCCTTCGAAATACAGGCGTTATTACATTAATCTTGTCAAGAAAACTGAAACCAGAAGGCTGGGGATATTTTGTATCGCCTTTTTTCGGTGTCCGATCAATTCCTCTCCTGGCACAGAACATGTGCGTGGAATTTTCCACCACGAAACCTGAGATACTCACCTGGAAGTTTTAAGCTGGCTAAAAAAGAAGCTGGACCTCGGGATTATAACGCTGATCGCGGATCAGTCACATCCTGGAATAGGGGAGTTCAGTTCCTTATCAGCTAATCTTTTGATCATCGATTAATCCGACTGGGAAGATAGAATTGCTCGATAAAAAGAGGTGCACGTTGTCACTTATGGCGGAGCAATTATATCAGTTGATTAATAAGCCCGGTGAATATTCAAGGACTTTCTCCGGTGGCAGGTTCCCGATAAAAACGTGAATTCTTAAACGGTATACATTTAACACGAAACGCGTTGCGGTTTGAGATGGCAAACACTGTATTCGGTAAACCAGAGAATACCGCGCCCTGTGCCACTGCGGTACACAGCTGGCCCCTGAAGCGAAACACAAAAGCTTGCCACCATACGCGGATGAAAAAGATAAAGTTTATGACATCTCGTCTGTACGTCGGTCAACACGGAAAACCACTGGTACTTTCAAACTGATGATTTACAATCGAGCGTGATCTGACGACCGCAGACCTAATTTAGCGTAATTTGTACAACTGGCCTCATTTCAAAGATTGCATGGTTCCATCCCACACTCTGATCCTCAGACACCAAAGAATCGTTATTGATTAACGCGTTCACCTCATAAATTTGTGGTCACTTCCGGTTTTATATTATTTCATAAAGCTGAAGATAGCAGCCATACTTAGCAGCTGAACATGTCAAGCTTCAGCATAGTCAGATTGATGTCTATGATTGCATAAAAGTATTCACTTCCCATAGCTTTAAGAGAAAAAACTTGGATACTTGGGCCGCATTGTCTCATTTCAATTGAATTCAGCACTTTTGGTTGCTAGTTCAAGCTTCACGTTACTCTGCCTAATTTAGCTAATTTAGCTAGGTGAGAAACTGATGTTTAAATGTTATCTGATGGCAGAATTTATTCGCGAGTTTTTATGCATCAGGAGTTTCTGTGAATTAATTAATGTCCATCCAGTTTCTCGAAACTCTACGGTTTGTTAAGACGGATAATTGGGCTGTCAAAACCAGACGCTGCACTGCGGAGAAGCGTTAACCAGATTGATAAGTAAACGAAAAAAAATTGTTTTCACTGGAATTGAACAAAGATGCCACAACAGCCTCGTTTAAACTCTGACCGCATAACACAGCTCAGCTTAATTTATCGGTATCTGTATTTTCATTTTAGGGGAAGCTAATGACTGCGACGCGCTCGCGGTGCATCATGTATTTTCCAGCATATGCCTGGCACGTGCGACGTTCGTGTCCTGCCTGCATCAGCCGACGTGAGACACGCGTGCTGTTTAGTCCGCTACGTCGCAAACCGCACAAACATCGGGGGGAGAACCGATGACGACACCCTCATCCGTGACCCTGCCTCCATCCCACCGCTCGTCATTAAATTATAGACCATCGATGGCCGTTTATCGTCGCAACATTTTATTCTTTACTGGTTACACGTTGCGCTGTGAAACAGTCCAAGGTACGTTCACAGCGTCACAGTGTCTGACCAACGGGATTTGCAGCAGTGCAGGGGAATTAGCAACTTCAACCATCCAATACTCTGGGCGAAGCACTGCGTAAGCGGATCATAGATCGCTGTAAATCCGTTCGCCAGACGGGTAAACGCAATTTCTACACGGACCGATGGTCAAAGCGAACGTTGAAGGGACGAGGGACGTTGCTTGTCCACCCCCGACTCTGACTCCACGCGTCTTTACGCAGCTTGATTGTACAAACAGACGGGGTCTGATTGGAAACATGAAAACATATTGGATTTTGCGTACATCGCAGGCCACGTGCGGAGAGAATTGGGCAGAACGGAAGGATCCTACGTCCAGGTGGCGAAAAAATCATCCCCTGCATTTCCGAGTGCATTGGAATGCTCGAGGGTTGCGTTTGAATAATCCATGCGCGAGGGGAGACGCATACAAGAGAAAATGGGCACCCCAATAATTTTGGGCCTTACTTTTTAATCCCCCAAAGTCTATCGGAATTCAAATAGGGGAGTGGAGTCCGGGTCCAGGTGGGGGTCCCCTCATTTTGGGCCTCACTTTCAGCGGGGGAACTTCATATTAATGCATTGATTGCGTCACCCTAGGTGGATACGCTTCCGACCAGGTGCTGCGAGGGGCCCGATCAGGCGCATAGGAATTTAGCGACCCGCGTACGTCAGGAGTCGCGAAACAATTGATTCTGGAACATCACCTGGCCCCGGTCCCCCCTGCGGTACATCCTCCTCTTACCCTACATACGCGTCACTTTGTAATATCGCAGTGTATCGAAGAGATCAAGAGACCTCGGAAGGTTACCTTACACCCGACACGCGACGAACGGGAACATCTGCGAATACCGGCACACGTGGCCTCGCGAAATGAGAAATAAAAAGTTCAAGCTGTAGCGTTTTACATACAGCAGGCGCTTGGATTATCCTCATCAAGTATTAACGAGGCTGATATTACATGGTTCGAGAACGACTTGAAAGACTGCAAGAGGCTAAGCCGGGCTTGGAAATAGATGTTTCAGGGCTCACTGATTCAATGACGTAATTTGCTGGCCAATCAATTCATCCTCGACGCCCCATGCAGTCTGATTTCGGGTAGAAATTAATTTTTCATTCATCGAGTCAAGGGTGCGCCTAATTGTAAAAAACAATCGATTCAGTTTAGACTCGCGGTTGAATGAAGGGTAAATATCAAGGTTGCGAAGCAGAATATAGGTTTGATCTGAACTTATTCCAAGAAACTGTGACACTACCGCTTCACCGGCAGCTGTATGACTCGGTATTGAACAAATAAGCAAAATCAATAGCCACGCTAGTCACACGCGTACGGACACACCTACGTGACTGAGTATATCGAGAGCAAAGGAGTCGACGGAATTCAATTCGTATTATACCTCTCAGAATTACCGGAACATCGGGGCACCTGGACACACGATATAGGCGCGCGCCTGCACGCGGTTTACGGTACCCTGTCTCTGACGTATCACCTGGTGATCACATGCCGAAGGATTGTAGCGAGGAAGCGTTTTCATTTTCCACCTCCCTCTGTCCTCGTGAACGTAAAATCGTCACCTGGATGTATCACCCTGCGAATCTATCGCACAAAGAGGTATACCCAAGGGGGTCTCAACCCTCAAGGGTTAGACGACGGACGTTTCTACTCCTTCAATTTTTCCTAAATCAAGTTGGTAAGAATTCACGAACACGGTGCCATATTTGAATAACCTTTGTCGCAAACCTAATATAATCAGGAATATTGATCTCGGATATGTACTAGTCTAGACAGAAAGGCTAACACAACCCCCGCGAGGATAAACCTTCTAGCGATCGCAGTTGTTCCAGCTGTCTCACACTCGATCACCTCTTTCGGTGGGTATAGTGACTAGACGGTGCGGCGGAGGAGCGAGAGTAGCTGTTTGCATAGTAATAGAATAGGCGCGTGTCGGCCTGCAGGAAATGAGACTTTTTTTGCTACTATTCAATACGGGGACTGAGATATTTGATAGGACAACGGACGCTTCTGCATTAACAGATACGATCGAACCTATTGTTTGCTCTTGTCTTGTCCAAACGAAACTACGAGCAATGCATACAGCCAGGAATATATTTGGCTCTACGGTGGTGGATGTAGGTATTCTTAATCTCCGCAGCTATTGTGTTCGATGAGGGGCATTAAAGTAATAAGGCTTCGTTTGCGTCACCATCCTGACCAAATATTTTAATGCTTTTAAGTTTCTGTTTTTAGTCAAAATCTATTCCATCCCGTTCAATGCTGGCGTTGTCGTTTGGATACATTTGGTCGAGTAGAGTTATGCAACCATGGTCTGATTCACGAAGGGGAGATCTTAATCTGAACTAGAAAAAGTATAACTCATTTACAATATAATCGAGTCACTGGGCATCTGCCCTAGCAAACTCTCGTAATCGTCTAAGGCACTTTCAAAATACTGACCAGAAGGAGGATCTGGAACACCTATAACACCGTTAACAAACTCGAATAGTGGATCAAAGCCATTCGTTATTGTAGAAGATCATTGGCTTACACGGAAAAAAAAGAACTGTTACACTTACAAAATATAGTGTAAATTTTACAAAAGTCCTGTGCTAAATAGGGGACAAGCGAAGTCTTTTGTTACGTCACGGGTGGGTAAACTTGTCAACCGAGTTCAGTTGGGATGACAAAAGTGTTTTGTCAAATGAACAAATGCAGTACATTCATCATAGCTGCAGTCACTTGTTATTCTTAGAACATAAAATTGTAATATTCACAAGAGCATGTAGTTGAGATGACTGTTGTCTTCTGTAGCCGTAGCACTAAACTATAGTTCGAATGACAAGAGTTATACTGCTGACCTCAGTATTTTTGGTTGTTACTTCTACAAGACGCGAGAGTAAAAATTGCAAATGTAAATGGCCGAAACTAAAATTCAAATAAAAAGAATTTTTTCTAAGTTTATGTTGTGAGATATGTCGAGTATAGGATATTTTAATACATATTTAAACATATATGTAAAGAAAAACGCATTTCAAGTCCGCTGTGATAAATTTCGCAATTCCTAATCCTAGTCGGGGGTTTGAACCGGGACGCTCACCGGTGATCGCATTACGAGTCGCACGCCTTAACCACTACGCTATACCATCGCTTAGTAGAGAATTCAAATTTGTTCTATATATGATTTCTGCAGATGTAATAATGAAATTGAGTTGGCGTATCACATTTTTAGTAGATTTACGAGAAAATCAGATTGTTTTTTTTGTTCCAATCTCAGATCAACGTATTCCAGTAGTAAATTTTGAGATAAAATGCTGTGTTGTGTTGATGAACGGGATTTTTATGTTAAAATTACCAGCGTTTGTGTTGTACATGCGCACTCTAGTACCATAACCAATGCTTGGTGACTGGAATTTACCAGAAAGCCATGCAACAGTAACTACTACCCAAGTCCCAAATTACTGTCGCACATGAGTAGATGGCACATGATCACTCTTGTATCACAGGCAAAGTTCAGTTACTGGAATTGACAAAAGTGCAATGTAACAGTTACTACTCTCTAAGTCTCGAATTACTGTCGTACCTGAGTCAATTGTACATGCACACTCTAGTACCACGATCAATGCTCGGTGAATGGAATTGACAAAAGTGCCATGTAACAGTGACCACTCTCTGAGTCTCAAATTACTGCCCCACAGTTGTTAATATTGCTATTTGAGTAATGTTGAAGAACCCTGTTAACACAATAGATGCCCGGTGTTATGTGTACAAGCTTCCAATGTAAGGCTTACTGAATATTCTTACTAAAATACCCATGTAAATGTAACAATACCGGCGTGTGGATTTACATGATAACATAGTCAAAATGACTTTCTCTTCTGTCAAGATAACAAATAGTCGAGTAAATTTTTTTACAAATCTTGTTTTGTAACTGTAGCAATTGTATTTTTTTCCGTGTATTATCGTAGGAACGAATTCGATTGAACTCGTTCCGAAGATCATATATAAGAACCAAGAAAACCGATCATCTTCGGCTTCGAAAAGCTGGTTCGGACTCCTGTGTTCCTGAGGGACGTTAAATTGACTGGATTAATGAAAAGAACCACCACCAAACCGTACAAATAAGCTCAAGCTCATGTCAGTCTGCGGAAAGACTGGCGTATACTATAGAGCGGTGAGCAAAGTGAATGAGATATGTTTTGAGTGGTTTGCCGAGTTTAGCATTGTTTATGAAACAATAGCGTCTGGGACGTTAGTTCAATTGCAGGGGAGGAATTGAGAGGAGAGGGTTGTGCCCCTGTAACGCGAAAAAAAAAGTAAAAAGTAAACAACGGGGATTTCATCACTGAACCAAATACGTCGGCGAGCACCTCCGCTTGGTAACACCGCAATCTGCATACCCGAAATCTCTGACAGGATATCGCGATGCGATGTAACAACGAAGCGGGATCCATGGACTGCATCGAGGAGCCCTGAGACTCGATGAATTGAAATTCTCCAGACGTCGCTTGTGCCGGTGCATTGTCGGGAATTGACCCGGCAACCAGGATGCGATTCGGTCATCGATTGATTTCCGATAACAGCACGTGTGCAGAGCTGAGAATCTAGGGAGGTGGATTTTCTTTCGAAAGAATTTTCGTTCCTACCTGACTTCCACTGACCTGAAAGCGGATTGAACCGAACAAGTTTTTTGAGCTCTTGGTCCCCTGGGTTTTCTTACAATTTTTTTCAAAGGTGGCACGTGTGTGAAATCTTTTCTTAGCTTTGAATCCTACCTGAACTTTACTGTAAAAAAAAAAAAAAAAAATAGACGCTCGCTTATAGGTCTTCGGACAGGTAGAATTTCATTTTTTTATCTCGGTCTTCACGCCGATTACCGAACTGTCGAGGAATTCTTAAAAGTTCCACAAGGTCTAGTTGAACGTCAGACCCTGCTCCAGTTTTCAGTTTCAAACGAATCTGATTAACCGAAATAGCAGAAACTAGAAACTTCGCTACCGCGAAGGTCCATATGCGAAGCTTTCGGAATAGCCACGTGTGTTTTTCATGTGGGAACAATCCTAATCCTTGTTTTCACAATCGATGAGTGTGTCGCCATTGTGGTAGGTCAATGGGGGTCATTTCATCGGGGATTTGACCACTGTCCGAGTCGTCAAGAATATTGTCACATGTGTCACGCGGTGTATCTGATATCCCCGGGATCCCCTGACCACTGACCACTGACTGACCAGCATCGCCCCCAACAGCTATATACCAAATTGTCGCATTTGTCCGAAAAATCGTAAACAACCAACAATCGGCATTCAACGATGACAGGCATTGTCTGATAATGTCTCGCCGGTACGCGATGATAGATAGAATTGTACGGTTCCCTGCGATATTTCTATTATATATTTTTTCGTATGGAATGAATAAACGGAAACGGAGAGGAGCTATCAGATATTAAAGTGCACCGACGGTAAGTAAGCGTTTCGTGTTTTGAGATATGTCCAGTGCCGTTTACGTGTTCAGCACGGAAATGGGAGGATTCTTATTCCGGACGACAGCAGCTGTAGTGTGACACGAATATTCCAGAAGCTCGCGTTTCACTGTCCAGAGTTCATATCACCGCAACTTGAACTCCGATCTTTCGCGTGCTTTGGTTAAATTTAATTAAATCGGACGGTTTTATAGGGAGTCTTGGAAAACTCGGTTCATATAACCGCTGGCTGCAGCAGGCTTTACTGCTGTGTAACATGGAACCACGTTATTGCTTTTGTTACAGGATTAAAAGTCGGGAAATAGGATTTTCGCAACTTTGCCCCAGTCAAATATCATTTGATATAAATTCAGAGCTTCAGGACTGAATGGTATCCGTAATACGCCGTTGCTCCTTATTACTTTCTCCATTTCGGTGGAACCGTCAAATTTCAGACACCCCATTGGTGTAATTTGCGATTTATACCAAAACCACAGCCGCTCAATAATTAATCCACTGAGGATATATCTTTTGATCTGAAATTAAAACACCTGACGATTTGCTCGAAAAATAGAATCATCAATCGCGAGCGTAGACAAAAAAAAGCTAAGCAAGTAGGAATTAAACGAAGTTGAGAAGATGAAGTAAATGAAGAAAAAACTGTATTAAAAAATAGCCACGTGCAGGAACATCGAGTGGTGTCAGCTGGTGGGCCCGAAAAGAACACCATAAGGCCCGATACGTTTAGCGGGTTTTTATCTGAAAAAAAATATCTTTCACGTTTCCATTCGCTGCCGTTATACTTGCGGTACCTTTTTTTTCCCTATCTCTACACGGTTCACTTAGTATCGAAAAGCGTCTATGAAGATAAAAAGAAAATAAAAATAGACCAGAGACCAACCAGAAGCGATTAGGTACACTTCATGGCTTCCGCTGACTGTTATCTCAAAAATTAATCTACAATCACGCGTGAAAAAAATAGTGAATTAATTCCAAATCGTAGGATTTCCCGAGTGCGAATCACGAGAAGCAGCGTCGGGTTCTCTGACCCAAAGGGAGGCCCTCAAAGTCCCATAGTTATGTACCCCCACCGAATTCAGACGAGGGGCCTCAAAGGACCGAATAGACCCGAAGATTTAAGCCACGCGCCAGCAGCGTGCAGCAGACTCATTGTCTTCTCTGCATGGCTCCATCTTCGTTGATCTTAAAATTCCCAACATCTGTCGCGCTCGCTTCCGCGCTTGATATACCTTCACTTGACAACAGCATCGCTCGCTCCATACCACGGACAGGGCATCGGCCAACTAATTGTTGGTTGTTTACAGACGGCCCTTCAGGGCACGACCGTTGGGTCCTCAGGAGAATGCTGTATTCGATTTTTATGTGGACTTTGGACATTTCCGGATGAGAATCGAAAAAAGGGAAAAAGACAAAGTAGCTTAATTCTGTGCAGAAAAGCTTTTTGGATCTGTGCAGAAATGAAAATTGCAAAGGGAAATAACTCGCTGAATTTAAGTGTCGATAGTTTCATAGAATAATTGTTAATCCTCCCGAATTAATTATTGAACTAATGAAAATCTACTAAAAATTGATTGGATCAATAATTGCAGCTCATAGAATTCATCATAATTTGGTTTGAACTAACAAAAAATATTTCAAAATTGATTTAATTTTTCACATATCTAGTATTACTGAGACAAAAATTGAATTGAATTGAAATAATTGATTCAAATCAACAAGGTATAAAAAAAATAAACAAATAAGGTGAATTTTGAAGAATTGAACGGATTGAATCAAGGAAAACTGAGTTAAGCTGAAGGAAATAAATCTGCATTAACAAAATGGATTTGAAATGAATAAGAAATAAGGTTGAATTGAGTGAATTAATTTGAATTAGCTAAGCCCAAAAGATTGTGTCGCTCAAATCATGAATTGTTGTGATAATAATATCGCATTTGTCATTCCATTTCATTCTCCATTTTACAATTAGAATCAATCCAAAAAGTGCTCAACAATTTTCCGTCCAAAATTAGACGAGAAATTGCATTTCGGATATCGACTAAATCTAGGTATATGATTCTTTTCTATTCAGCGAATCGAGAGGAGAAGGACCCCGGTCAACGTCCACCCGATTTCCGGTTTAAATTTAACTCAAGAGCGGAAGGAATGACGAGGGCGAGTTTCACCCGTCTGAACTTCTTGAGGTCGTCGTCGGCCCAGAGCTGCTGCAAGCCATCGGACCGACGCCGCGACGGACGGACGGACGGACATCTGCCCGTGTGCGGCAGGTGGTGAACCTCTCTCTCCTCTCATTTCCTTTTATTCTCTCCTCTCCTCTCCTCGTCCTCTCCTTAACGAACGAGAGCCACGCGACCGCCGGGATACGTCGCGTGGCCGTATTATCTGACTAGGAGCTGCGGCAGTGGGGGAGGAGGTTTGCGTGTATTAAAATTAAATTGAACCTACTTACGCGGTTACGGACGTTATCGCCCGCCCCTGAGTAATTAGAACCGGTTTTATTCAATGTTTTTACCACACGCCGAAGGACTTTCAATTGCTGATATCAAATTAATTGTGATAATATGGTAATTCTATGAGGTATACATCGCAGAATTCATCGACGAGGTTGAGCACCACCAGGTGCATGCAGTTTCTTCTCCTCTTCTGCATCGGAACCCTTTTCGCGTTGAATTTCGTATTCAACGTCAGTCGCAAATAACAAGCATTCAGAATATCTCGCGCGCGGCTTTGCGGAAAAGAAGGGTTTTAGAATTGGATGAAGAGAGAGAGAGGAGTGATGAATGAAGAATCGCGAGAGAATAAAGAATAACGCAGACTGCACATCGGCAGCATATGCCAGGGCCTTTGATATCCGTTAAACCTGCGGACTTTGGGTGAATCATCGGACTAATGGACAGAAATCAGATATTTGACCCGACCAGAAAGACACGCTGTCTTCGATTCGTGCCGAATATAAGTCTCACGTCCAGAAATAAAATCGGCTATTATAAGCGGCATCCAGATTGAGGAAAGTTGCTGAATCAACAGATGCGTTATACATTCAAAAACCTTATATTTTTTCACCTCATCAGACGTTACTGAAGACAATTAGTTTGGTTTTTGGGCTGAAACGTCAACCGATGTGTCTGTCATTGACCAATAACTTTCTGATGCTGATTCGAAAAAACGTGACGCAGTCGGTATCAAAGACAGGAGGGAATGAAACCGCGGGGGTCAAAACCGCGTGGTCCGATTCCCAGTGCAATTGCATTGAGCTACCCTCAACCCCATAAGTTTGAGCAAGTTCCTGCACCGCTGACAGGGCATATATAGAAACTGCGGGCGACCGGACTCGTTAACCCTTTGTACGAAGCGACCCCCAAAGCACATGATCGGCAGTACTACACGGGAAAAAAAATTGAAGAAAAAAATATCCGAATGGAAGAGGCCACGTAAACCCTTCTCCTGTCTCCATGGTGATATTTGTTTTGTGGCGTTTTTACAGGAAAAAAAAATTTACACACAACTTCTTTTTTTTCATCCCTCTCCGTACGGACGGGGGATTTTTTTCTCCTCGTACGCAGACCCCCCAAAGCTGAATCGGTGCGCGCCAGAGAGGGTGGTTTCTTTAATTACGACCGTTGTACGGTACGGTTTTATATCATAAAAAACAACGAGTTGAAAGAAATTCGCAGACAGACATTAATTACTGAGATTTTTTTTTTATACCGAAAACATCCCCTTCTCACAGACTCATATTTTCATTGGCGAATCCGAAGGTACGACGATCTTTTAAATATAGTTTGAATGGTTTTGCGGGTAACTTAATACAAGGCGCTACAATTATGGATCCCTTGGCTGGGCCAGACGTGGGCTGAGCTCTGAGAGTCTCGTTCTCCACACATGCAGAAGGCAAACAGACTCGAGGATCTAATCAGAGCCGGGGGGAGTCTGCGGCGGCTATTCCGGGTGCAGGGCGTTGCAATACGTTAACCTAACTTTACGCAGCGCCTTGGTATTCTTGACTCGAAAGAGACGAGAGCGTGTCTGAGACTCGGGGCAGACGAGGAGGCAGAGAAAACGGAAAGACGGAATGAGAAAGAGTGAAGATAGAAAGAAAAAAATATTTGGGGGGAGGAAAAAAGAGGAACGCGTGCGTGACGTCAATTGGAAAAGGTCCCACCGTGCCCCGCCTGGCACACGCGACCCATCCAGACTTAAACTTTAAATTAGCGAACCGAACACCTTGCCGACTCGGAATAGAGCTCCGATAGCTAGGCGGAGGCATCGTCGTGACAGAAGCTCAACGCTCGACTTGGCCGTCTGTCAAAGGGGCTATTTGCACCCTAAGAGTAAATTTAACCCTATCATCCACCGTTTATTCGGGGGACACGAGCGCCAAAATATCTTCCAATGGGGTGCGGACCCTCGATGCCAGATTAGAATCTAAAAAAACACTGGCTGATCGAGGGAATACCGTTTCTAAGTCACTCTGAATATCTCAGACTCGAAGGAAACCACCGTGAAGAAATTCGTGCCGGATGTCGTTTATTGTCAATTTACAATGTCAGAATAGAGAATTCTGATCTACAACACATTTCCGGAGGAAAAGTCTCCCACAATCACAAATGATGCGTGGAAGGCCCAATAAGCTTATCTTGGCCATGATATTTTACTCTTTTCAGGCCACTTTCACCCTTTTTGCTATATGAAGGTCTTCTGTGAGATGAAATTAATTGCAAAACATATTGAATATCGAAGAAATTGGTGGAGAATTGACCTGATATGAGCCACACGGACCGCATAGTAGCGAAGCGAATTAAATTGACAATAAAAATCCTCATTCTACTAAACTTTTATGAGAGACATAAAATCGTCCTATTAAATTTAGTAAATTGTTATAATTCTGTTACAAACTTTCAACGTGTCACAGTAAATTGACTATAAATCAAGTGTAACATGTTAAAAGAACAGACATTTTTCATATTTAGAAGAATTGGAGCTACTCCGCATTAATCAATCATTTTGTTTCATTTTTCATGTCAAGTTTTGCCAAAATCTCTACCTTCTCCAATGTCACATTGATTATGAAAATGTCCTCATTGTGACTTCAAGCAGTAAATTTGAGACACCACTCTGTGAAACTTTTGGACTGAACTAAGAATTGAGTGACTTAGAGTGAAATCTTCCACTCCAAGCTATTTGAGTGAGCGAATCACTCGAAGGAAAGTTGACATTCCACTCGATTGGATCGAATAATCACTCTATTCGATTCGCGCTGTCTTCAGTATCGCAGGAGTGAATTTTCCGTCCAATAGAGTGAATTTTGACTCGAAAAAATTTAGAGAATAAAGAGACTCAACATTTATTGTTATAATTGTGTAATTGCATCGAGTCATTGTTTACACCGTGTTCATAACATTATTGTAAAGGGTGTCCGTCTATCTATAGACACCCCCTCTAACGACGTTTCGAAGATAGGGTTAAAGTTAAGTGAGTAACCTAATTCGATATATATAGACGATTGACGTCTGTAGACGACTGGCTTAGCCAAAGATTGCATCGTTGACCCGTTGACGATGCCGTAAAACGATGCTACGAGGAGGGTGTCCGTTCGTAGTTTCGAACCACGTTACATTGCATAGTCGCCCGTTGACACGTAGCTGGGTCTGCACATCAACACCGCTCCTTTTTCAACTGGCACAACCTTGGAAAACGCTGTTGCGTTATCGGTCCTCTCTGTTCCTCATGTTTCCAAATTTATCACGTTTTGACCAGTTTCGAGATTTTTCTCGGAGGTTCATCGAAAGGTTCTCGTATTCGACATCGAATTTACACCCCCCACCCTTTTTTTTCATCAATTTGACGAAAGGGTTGTTTTTCTATCCAAGCCGACTGACTCTTACGCGGAAATAAATTATTCAACGAAGCGTGCGGTGCTCTGGATTCACCCCTCGCCCCGCTGTGCGTGGTCGTAAACCTCCCCTACCGCGGGCGCGGGCGTCGGGACGCTGCAGGGTATTTTTGGACGAGCCTCACGATCTCATCGCAACAAATTTTACGATATTGTATATATGATAGTTTGAGTCGAGACAAGAGAAATTTTGTCAAAATTGCCTCTATAAATTAATCACGCAGATCTCGTTTCAATTGTGAGAAACTTATGAACTCCAATTGAGAGAACTTACGAATTCATACTGTGGATATTTAATGTTGTTGAGAAACTGTTTACAGTGGAGTTTGCGTTGGTGGTCTAAGAATAATACTGGCCAACTGATTCGTAGTTTGTGAGTACGATCACTCGCGGCCGGTGTGTTTAGTTATTTGTACGTCGAGACGTTTGAAGTTACTGCAGCAGCAATGATGTCAATTCCTGTTTGTTTTATCAACTCCATAACTCTACACGCGGTTATTCTAGAGGTTATAAACTGTTATACCGCAATATTGAAAACCAGGTGTGATTTCCCGTTCACATTCGTGCAGAAATCACTCTGAAAACAGACACGATACGCATATATATAATTATCACTCCATCTTTCTTTCCATCAGAATTCTTTGTGTGACTTTCCCGCGAAAACTGATCTTTCGAGGGTGCAGAGAGAACTATAAATCTCTCAAGACTGCAGTAGCCAAGGAGGGTGAAAAACTCCCACGATCCTCTCTCAGCTGATTCGAGGCCAGCGTCCCGAATTCAAAAACCCCGGTACCTGTCAACCTTTAAAGTTTAAACCCAAAGCTCAGAACCAGCCATTGTGCAATCCTTACATACAACGTGGAAAAAAACACCCCCGCTAAGTCTTGGAAGATTTAAAGAGCTGCATGGACGATTTTCTCTACGGCCATTACCGGGCGGTTGCATTCGATTGCACAAGAAAAATTTCTCATTGTGTGTACAGTTCGCCTTTCGGCAACAACAAAATCCCAGACCCTGGAGCGTCCTAAGTGAACGAAATTCTTTGTCGAAGATCTGCAGGTAGACCGATCTCAGTCTTGATCGATGAAACTTGGCACCAAAATTCGAGGAATACAACGGAAAGCGTTATGCAAATTGTTCGATAGGTTGTGGGAGACCGGCATGAAAGGAATCGAGTTTCTATACTCTCACTGCATTATGTATCCAGGCCTACGCGCCATTATTTTTCGTTACGAATGACAATCAGGGACCGATATGAAAATATAGCAAGGCTGTTGTACGAGCCGTGGAGAAGATTGAGCAACGTTTCATTCAGGCGGAAGCCTTCCCACGCGGAGGAACATCGATTAGTTAATCGCGAGTCGATCGTCTAGCTGAGGTAAACATATACGGTTATCGATGGAATCAACATACACGATTCCCATCGTCAAGTTCCGGGGTAGAACTGAACTCGTGGTCTGCTGCTCGGATAAGAGAAGATGGTTATGGACCGGTATAAATACATGTAGGAAGTGGGTCGCTGCCCTGTGGTAGTTCGAAGTTGTCGCTGCAAACTGCAACAGATGCATCCACTCAAATTTTAACTCCGTCTGGACGGGTTCGACGGAGCATCGAGTCACTAATGAACGAGATTCGATTATTCATCCATCACCATGCGCCGGTAACGCACAAAAAATTCATCACTGCCTGTCTCTGAGTAAAACAATGCACGATTTTACTGCGTTGTAGCGAATTCACCAAACAATAGCGAAACAAAAATTGCAGGGTAGAAAAGCAGACAGAAATATATACTTTTGCATATGAAGCTGAAGCTAGCGGCCAAATATTTCGAAGTTATCCGGAATGAAAATCAATGTCTACACTTTTGGGAATATATTCCTTTATTTCACAAATTCTATTCTCTCATCTTGATTGAATTCAGCACTTTTGGCTGTTAACTGTGGCTGCTGGCTTCAGCTCCACCTTTTGCATCCGTCTGGGGGTCAGCTTATGTCGATGCAAGTTCAGATGCACAAGTGACTTCCGAGAATTTAAAAAACTCTTGAGAATTGGCTTGGACAGAATTCCAAAGAATCCCCCACAAAGAGCATACTAGCTATGAGTTCTATGGACAATGTCTTAAATTTCATCTGACAATGAATTTGGACTTCTAGCGATTCTTTGTGACTATGAAGACTCGAAACACTTCCGAAATACTTCCGAAGGGAATGGATTGGCGAGTTCTCAAAACTCCTCACACATGACAGCCAAGTGCGGATTGTAAATGAGGAGATACTTTTTTCCGTGCAATCGCATGTAGAATTGGGATTAGGTAAACGGCTGTATATCGTTCGTGGGCATACTTCCCTCTGAGTAGGCGTTAAGGGGCTATCGAATTTTCAAATTTAGTTTTAGGTTTATTTGAGGACTTGAGGCGCGGTGTGTCTGCCATATGACAATAACATCTGTGGCACATGCAGAGGCTATATGCCACCTCAAGGGCTGCAGCTATATAACTACCGTCTATACGCACGAACCTCAAACTCTACAGGTATGCCTGGTAGAGGTGAGGGTTTCTGGGGAGTTCTTTGGGGTGGGAATATACTCGGATACGGATGGGCCATCTTGCAAGCCGAACACCGTCACTTATTTGGCTCCGATGCAAAGTACAGGTGTTCTCAAGCTCGATAAGCTACTCCGAGTGCATTGCACTCGAGATTGATATCATTGATGCACTGAAATTCGTTGCGATGACAGCGGGACAAGCTTCTCTTTCCGAGAAAAGAAATGATTTTTTTTTTTTGGGGAGCAATAAACGTGCGACCTGATCGTAAATCCCAATACGAGGTGCGGGATGAGAACCTTGAGAAAATTTCAACAGATGTGGATACCGAGGATTTTTGGTATATATGTTCAATATCCAGTATCCTCTCCCTCGCGCCTCTTCGGCAATAAATTCACAAAGAGCTATTGGTGTACCAGGTAAATTTGCAAGAGAGGGATAAGCGGACCGAGCGAACCGAAGAAAACAAGTGTTGAACATGTGCCAGATTACCAGCGGTTCTTCATTGTCTAAATTTTGACGAGACTTGCGATGGTTACTTCGCCGGGATTAAGAATGCTTCGCCCAGGGTCAGATACTCGAATGAACAATAAATCATGAATATTCCAAACACGTGTCGTTTCGGAACACCGAATTATATACCTCAAACGTCCGGAACTCGGCTCAGCCCGGTTTTATTTCACAAAAAAATCACGGTTCCTCCGAACAGTCGCAAAAACTTTTCAAAATTCAAAATTGATTAATCTCCGCTTAATTTCTGCCTCACCGATTCTGGATTCCGCGGTTATCGACACAGTCGCGGAATCTTCTACGGTATACGAATTTGACGCGTCCAGGTGGCGCCAGTATCGCCACAAAGTCGATAATTCAGGGTCCTCTAAGTTCGCCCCGATGTTTTGTTACATAAAACTAATGGTTTTATTTGAAATCAAGACTCGTAGCGGGTCTCAACGAACGTGTAAAAATTCACTGCACATTTACGATGAGTTTAATCGATATAACGATACTGTAAGAGCGTTATAACCTATGAATTGTTAATAATTTTAGGTTATGTCATGACTTTTTTTTTGTCTCTCAGCTGTGATGCACCAACGATTCTGCTATTAGCTAGATAGGGAAATATGTAACCCGGGTACTCGGGGTACAAAGTTCATGAATAATTGCACAGTTTAGGGGCATGGAACTCGTCGTTGAGTGACAAATGTCAGCTGTGGATGGGGTAAAAATAAATGACGAAAGAAAAAACAACAACAACGTACAATAAGAGATTGAAAATAAAAACACCGAATAGTAAAATCGGAATTATTTGTAACATTTAGTTGACTCACCGCTGTGACCGGTGTTACTCGAGGATTGACCCATGGCAACAAGCATACGCAGGGACGCAATAACAACGACACCCCGCACTCAATATACGTTCATTTAAATAAAATAACGGCATAAGAGAGTAAAATAATGACACATTTTAACTAAATATCACATCGTTCCGAAGAGCAGCGATGGACGGCTGCTGACGGCCTCGCTATTGGATGGGATACTCGCGCACGCTCGCGCACGATTGTTTCAACAGTACGCGGTAAATTTTGAAACCACTAGAAATCATGACCCCCTCGATATTTAAATTGCGACGCTTTTCAAACGATGGTGAACCACGAATCGACAGAATTCAACCATCTAGATTGTCAAACGTTGAAGACGATCATATTCCTTTATTTCCGGTCGTTTTTTTCTCGGTAACATTACGAGTAGACAAATATTTGACGAATTTTATTGCACACTGATATCGATGAGACTATAAAAACGATTGATCCACTTTTGTTCATCATTTCAGGACGAAGTTGAACCAGGCAAACTGGTTTGCTGACGAAAATATTCGTTCCAAGTCAGACTGAAAAGTAGAAATGAGTAACAATTTATTGACCCATTTTTCCATCAGATTAACTATGAAATTTTGAGTCATTTATTATGTTCATCAAATGATCCGCCTATAAGTCCAACAAGTTATAGTCAACAACTCGGCGAAATTTATTTGGCACGTTTCATCAAACGTTGAACAAACACACCCAGAAGTTGCGTGAGGGTAACATTAGTGTTGCGGTACCCACGCGAGATCGTGAACTTGTAATTCACAAGTTTATGCTATCGTTACTTTCATTCTCTGCTCAAAATTTCCGATAAAAACGGACAGGAATCGAGAAAAAAATCTTACGGGTCTTCATCGAATCCTATTTGACATGTTGAGCAGAGCTGCGACGTAGAGCATCGAGTAGGCTACGATAAACAAACTTCTCTGTCTCTTTTCTGTCCCATTCTTCGATAAAATTGATACTGCGAACTTGAAAAAAAAAAAACGGATCTATAGCGTTAAATCGATGAAGACTCGACTAACGATTTGATATAATTATCGTGAATAATATAATAAATTGAAAAATGACAAGGATTTGATTAATTGCGTTCGAACATTGAACAATTGTTCAAATTGTTTTGTTTGATTATCGTGATAAAGAACGTTGTTCGCCGACGGTAATTCGTTGGTATTCGTAGTAACCATGGAGACGGCGAACCACAACACACACGTGCACACGCCTTGACGTTTGGACGTCGGGACGTCAGGCGTCAGGACGGACAGGGTACTACGTTGGACGCGGTTCGGTTGCGCCACTGCCACCAGGTCCTTCGCTCCGCGATCACAAACACCGACGACGTCATATATCTACGTAATTTTCATTACAACGAATTAGCGAGTTAACAATAATCACGTAGATGATACGATAGTGTGTTTGTCGTGTGTGTTTAACATGGGATTGATCAAACGTGCGCCGCTCGATTCTTGTATAACGACTTTGAAAATAAGTTGACGACCAAAACTTTGCATCGAGTTTTTTTTTTTTAATCCTGAATAAAACCTGAACGATGAAAATCAAAGTATCGTCCGCTCGTAACTTTTCATCGTTTGTACTACTTTTCCTCACTTTTCAAACGGGTAAGTGTGAAAATCAATTTTGGATCAATTTTTTGTAAAATATTTTTTCACGTGGTTGCAAAGCGTGAGAAATTCATTTCGGTCTTTATTATTCACAATGATGTTCGATAACATCGCCAATAAATTGATAATTGTATTCGAGGATGCACAGCGTCGTATTTTTGGCTCCCTTTCGATAGTCAATGTATGTACATTGGGCGTAGACAGTATAAACACGAAGAGCCAACGTATTCTATTCTGGTAGCATGAGCGAGTTCGGTATAAAGAATTATTCACCATTCGAACACTATTTCGCTCATGGTTAATCGAGTTGCAAATCATTTTTCGATAAATCGATCGGAGGATTTTCAATCGCTGAAATATGACGATACCGATATTCTACTCTTTTTCCTAACAAAATTAGTCGTGTCGCTAATTTTCCTGTTCTTAAATCTGAATCCACTCGATTACGAAGCACGTGCTTCGTGAAAATAGAGGAATATAGTTAGACGAGAAACTTTCGATATATTATACTCTCGAAATTCATAGCCTCGTTATCCTACTCGCCCCGGGCTGAACCACATCGAACCAGTCACGGTGACATAGCTAAGAAAACATAACTCCCTCCAAAGCCGCTGGCGAAGTTATAATTACGGATTAATTTTTTATCACCGTACCCTCATCGTCGGGACTGAGGATCCTAATCAAGGAGCGGTAACGCGATGGAATGGAAGATGTCTTTGAGGTCGATCAATGATCGAAACTGTTCTATGTGATCAAATGTCAAGGAGCCCCGGGTCTATGGGCGATAAAAAAAAGGCTCCCAGAGCCGGACAGGGCGCGAATTAGGAATGCTCATCGTGTTGTAGCGCGAAGGGTGCATGTCTTCTCCACCCGTGATGCATTAATCAACCCGCGAGATGGGATCAGTTTATCAGAACTCTGGCTAGAAGTAAATTTCGCAGGCATCCGGGCAACGAACCCAGGCAACCTCGTGAATTCGCAAGAAATCCCTGAGGGCAGATTCGATCTCCTCGGGCTCAGGTTGAATGAGGATCCTCGGCCTCTGAGATGAAACGAATAGCAGATAACGCGAAATTGACTCACCAGCGGACACAGCACTTTCGAAACAAGTGTCCTGCAAACGGATTGTCAGGCTTCCGCACTGCTGTGACAAAAACAAGATTACCGATTCGACGCACCGTTGCTTGCTAATCTATAATCGATATAATCAGCACAGAGGAAATGATATTTTAATTTTATTCTGGTCACAGGGAACGCCATTGATTGCTTCAAATGCGTTTCTGTCGCTGGTGACAACAAGGCCTGTGACGATCCGTTCCACAACAATGGGAGCCTCAATTTCCTGGAGACACCTTGTTTCGGAGGACGGAAAGGACGAGATGGTCTCTTTCCAGCCACAGCTTGCATTAAAATTGCCGGAATTTACGGCAAGTGATCGCTATTTCTAAGGCAAACTGTACATAGACTGATTCAATGGTGGCCACTGGTCAGGGAAAATCGGTAATTCCGGGAAGAGTCAGGAAGTTCGAAAAATGGTCAAGGAAACAAAACAGAAAGGAATAAAAGGTCCCAGCGATTTTCTTCTCTTTCTCACGCACAAATCTTGATCATTGGAGATAGTGGCGAAACTTTAATGAATTATAAATGAAAAAGTATTCTCAAAAATCATTTACTTTCACCGTTGATTCAGAGCATCGTTCATTCCATGCTTGAATAACCACTGATTCGTCTGCTATTCAGTCAGGGAAAAATTATAATTTGGTCAGGAAAAGTGAAGGATTTTTATTGACTCTTTATAGTGACCACCATTGATTAGAAACGTGCCAGGCTTGAAAGGGTCGAGTAATCTTATCTTATCAGCCCAGGGTGATGCATGTGCCCCATGTCGATGATGTGTACCTACATCAAATCTCGTAGATTGTCGCAAATAAACTCCCACCGCTGAGTAAAAATAAGCGACATGCTAAAAATTGTTCAAGCACATCAATTTAATGATTGAATGCACAGACGAAACTGGGATTTCGATAACCGTTCGAAGCTGTGCCTTGGACAGCGGGACCCTGACGACAGACACTGAGATAATAAGGATGTCTCATTGCGGTGGATTCTATTTCGACGGGAAGTAAGTATGAGGAATATTTGGGTAATTTTAAGTGATTTGAAAAAAGAATGTTTACCGTCTATCAGTTTTTTTTCTGTCTCCTCTGGGGCTAATAGAAAAAATAATCTTCCCCCGTTGGAAGACGAATAAGAAAAATGAATTTGGTTCATCTTCAAGTCCGATAGAATTCTTAATGTTTGGGTAATTTATGACCACCGAACAGCATCTGGACCGTAACCCGAATTCCAGGTACGTTCGTGGCTGCGTTCAGTCCTGTAGCGACGCGGATGCCTGCAACGGTTCCGGAAGAAATTCGATGACCGCACTGATACCCTTAGGAATTATTTTGTTGCTGTATCGACTCTGACCAGTGCTTTGCCGCGGTTGAGCATCATCGATGACCAAGCAATCAAGTACCACGGTATACAACGAGAACCGTCGCTCCAGTAAATGCCTGTGTAGAATCCCAGAGGGAAATTTAACCGATGACAGTGTAATTGCGTAATCGCAATTTCGGACTTTGGTCATTTACATTTTACCTTTCACCATCATTTCGTGATACGTAGATCGGGATTCCGGGCTAATCAGTTCAGACTTTGAACGAGACTCTCAATAATTTGATATCGATCAACCAGAGTGCGAATTAACACAGGCCGAAAAGACGAGGATTTCGTTCTCGACTTTCTCTACGAATACATGTAGCTTTCAGTTGAGCTTGTGAGCTAGTTTTATCGGATGCAATAACGAGTACTGCGAAATGTCATAATCACTGCCGCCAGAGCCTTACTTCGCAGTTATATTTCTGTTATAATGATTTACTTGTGGTTGTGACTCTGGGAAGATGGAATACTTTCAATATCTATTTGACTAATTCAGACAAGCTTGAGAAGAAATAATGGTCTGTCTTCGTTTTTTGACGAATAGAAGTCATGTCGCGAGGCATTTTATACGCTTATATAGAGGATAGCTCATTTTCGAGATCATTAAATGAATACACAAAATTATCAAACTGCCTTACGATTTACGCGGCTGTAATATACACTTATTATGAATCTATACATTCTAATCAATTCCTATACACGCACGTGCAATATTATATTTAATAATTAACGATACGTATGCAATTGCATACGAATAAAATACCATATCTAATTTGACCTACTATACAAATAAAGTTATATACTCTACTAAATTATTCATGTATACCCGCAACGTTATTTTAAACGATATACCAAAACCACCGATCTGTCAAGATCGACGAAGAAAATGACCATCGATGATTCTTCGGATGTCTATTCAGTCAGGAGTCGAGCTATTCATCCTGATGTATTTCAGGACAGTGAGAATGAGAAAATAGAAAAAGACTTTGACAATTTTTTATCGATTTTTGGGGTCTTTTATTTTGTAAATGACGACTACGATCGCTTTGTGAAATTTATTATTGCGATTCGTTATGCGATTCTGGGATCTACAGATATGCGAGGACGACGGATACCTCGAGAAGTTTTACCAGCTCGTAGGAATGAGTTCCTGCACTGATATACCGTCCAAAACCGTAGAGCTACTGGGTTCCTTGGTATCTCAAGCCTTTTCGATATTATTTCATCCCTTCAAAACTGATGAAAAACTGTCAACTGATACAATTTTCTACTGCATCGACTACGAGGATCTGATTCCCCTTTACACGAGCTCCGTCATTGTTCTCATCTGGGTGATAATATTCAAATTGTACATCGACTCGATGAATCAGGTAATTTATCAAAAATCACTCGTCAATCGCTAGAGGAGCTGATTCAGGATCAAATTCAAATCCGAACTCCTCTTCCCGCCCGTAACTTCACGCGGTAAAAGTATAGTTCTCAAAATCGACACTACGGGATGCTTTCATTACCGGCTGAGTCGATCAGTAGGTAAAACAGATCGCTGCAGAGTCTAAAGTGTGTGATTGTATGTGAGGAAGGGGATCAGGCGAATTTGGTTCAAATCGTGACTGAAAATAACAAAATAAAATGTTTCTAACAAACATTTTACTCAAACGCGCCAAGAGCAAGTAAGCAGACAAATTAAAAACAAATTTTCTACAGATTATGAATAAATTTATACATTTTGAGGTTAGATCGGGACATTTTAGGTTATATTCCACCTCAAAAACGGTATAAATTTGACTGTCTCTTTTATTGCCGTTTATTATTATACTCACGTCATTCAGATAATCAATGATTGAACGCTCGTTTCGATTTAATCTAGACTCATCATGGTACAGATGGAAAGTGCAGTGAGCGGTCATACGTTCAACAAAATACGAGAAAGGCTCGCCGATAAGCTCGAGCTTATGCGCTTCGACCCTTACAGTAAGACGATTTCAATGTTATCACTGTGAACTTGAATTATACTCAGTCCCATTGTTGCCTTTGGAATTATGAGAATTTTTCATTCAAAGTAGTTGGCGTACTCGCGATCTTTCATTAAAACTTTCTTTCCGTTTCAGTTCAGCAGATGTCTTTGTACAGGGAGAAGAAGAAGATTCGCAGCATGTGAGATTGTGCGATTCAATATCTACTGTAAAAACGTAAATTATAATCTAGAGGCTTAATTAAAATTTGTTATCAAAATTATCACAGTTTTCCTTTAATTTTTCAGCACCTTTTCCTTCCTTTGATATCGCAAGATTTTTATTTCAACAAATTTTCAGCGAACGTATATTTTCTTCATCTCGAATGAATTCATTGATTTTTCTATATAACACATGATTTCTTGAAAAATTTTCCAATTTTTTTGTTTTTTGTATTTCTGTTTTTGAAAATTTGTAAAGGCTGTAATTACGAAACTATTTATCCACGCTCCGAAAACTTCGGAATTGTAATCTAAATCGTTTTCACGAAAACATATCCAAAATTCCTCATTTTTTTCCCATTTTGCAAAACTTTGGAAATTTTCAAAAACGGGATTTAAAAAAAAAATGAGAAAAATCAATGAATTCATTTTACATGAAGAAAATAAAAGTTCCCTGAAAATTTGTTAGACAATGTTTTGTTTAAACAATTTTTTTGATAACTTTTGGATATCATTATTATTAAAAATTGATATTCTCGTCGTGTTGATTGTGGTTGATTTTCCTTAATAAGATTAGTCAGATTATTTGATCAACTAGTTTTATTATTTTCATTAAAATTTACAGATTTCTGAATAATAACTCTATCTATGTATACAATGTATAATAATTCGTATACCTGTTTTTTTTTTATTTACATATACAGTTAAATATTTCGCTTTCAACTTTCGATATAGGTAGCTACATTTTTTCTTTCGACTATGAAACAACGAGTTCACATACACAACTGGGACACGTTGAAAAACTTGTTCAATAAAAAGAACATTCTTATTTTTATAATAAAATAACAAAATTGTAAAATAAAGGAGGTAAGATATGCATAAACTTAGATAAATTACAAACTCATTATGCGCTGTTTTAAACTGATATAATTATGGAGATATCATTCGAATGAGAATAATAAAAATTCTAGAATGTCGAGAGTTTAGTTTTAGCACCAAGAGATTACTCGAATAGAGACAGATTGATGCGCATAAATTAGCTAAAAAAAAAATTATAGTCCATCAATTATTTAGACCGTATAACTTATTGGATGTGGTCAAAAATTGTGAATGAATAATAAAATCTGTTCCGAGTCGATTAAAACCTGACTAGATTGTGCGTTGTCTACGTGGTAAATTTTTTCTTATAATCTACGATGTTTCATAAAAGACAATTCACATGGTATTTTGATTTATAAATAACTAGCAGCAACGATGGTAAATCTTTGCACCGCAAGCTGAGTTTGAATACAATAAGAAAATAACAGATTCAATTATCTCAATTCACGTTGCCTAATCGCAAATCACGATGATCAGTTAAAATAATTGCTATGAGGTTTTTGTGTCGTCAAAAACCGTAGTTTGCAATAAATTTTTGATCCCAATTCCAATAGTGAATAATTATGCGTAAGAAATCTTGAATATATTCATAGTTGGATAAAATCAGTGCGTTAAATGTTGGCTGGTTGGTTTTTCGGCACATTTTCTATTTACACGTAGAATTCAGTTTTCGGACCCAGCTCGTACTCGATCTCTTCATTTTTGTACATTTCCAGTATCTGAAATATCAGAAATAAATATCAACAATTTTATTCTTCAGAACCAAACGCCTGAAGCATCAACCAAAAAGTCTTACGGCGTTCACATCCTTCTGCAGGTCCTCCAATTGCTTATCGTGAATCAGTTTCAATTTATCTTTTTCCCTAGACTGAACAATCTGTGCGATTTTCCTCTCTTCCATAAACTTCTTCGTATCATTTTGTTGCTTTTCTCTGAGTCTTCCCTCCTTGATGCCCCGCGTCTTCAACGTTTTATCGTTCATTACTTCGCGCATGCTTTCGACGGACAGTCTTGCTTGCTTCATGCTCATTTCCTTCAGCTCACGCTCGTGCCTGGCTCCCAATTGTTTCATTTGTGCGAGCTGCGCGGTCAGACACATTTTACGTAATTGGGTTCTACGCTCCTCCAGCTGTGCCCGTTGCAGTTCCTTCTCCTCTCGACGCTGTCTTTCGGCCAATCTTGACCACTGTGCAGTCTGCTCCGAAACTGCTCGGCGAACGCTAAGGTCTCGCGACAATTCCATTTTGCTGTAATCAAGAGGATTAAATTTGTACCCGTTATTCGTCGCTCTTTTACTACTCTTCTATCCTGATAGTATACCCACTTTTTCCCTTTAATCATCTTCTCGATTGCCGTGCACTGTTGCTTCTGAACAGTGATCTTCTCCTTCTGATGTCTTTTTTTCAGGGATTCAAATTCCTTTTGCTGTTTTCTAGACACCTTTTGGAAGCCTTTCTCTTGTTTGAGGGAATCAACGGTGATAGGCTCAAACATCATTTCCTCTGCGTGGTAATAAAGTCGTTTTAACTACCGTTAGGGAATAGAGACTCTCGCTTTGGATACGAAAATTTACACACCTCTAGGCTTTGCTACTTCGTGGTGATGCATCGGAGCTTCGATGCTCATTTTATTGTCACTTTCTTCAATTCCAAGCCCCCGCATTTTAGTCTGGGCGGCAGCTTCGGCCTTTCGATCCACCCTGGGTGCGGTCAAGGCCTCCATGAAGTCTTGAAACATGAAAACATCATTTGATTATCGGTTCTTCAGTCTCGTGAGATTTAGGTATGAAACGCACCTTGGAAACCGTCAGGAACGTAAATCTTAAGTTCTATATTACAGAACAGCATAGGAAGAGACATTGGGAAATTGGCCTCTGTGCGTAGGGCGACGTGGCGATATCCGGACTGTAATCCATCCAGAGGAACGATTCTCTGTCCCAATAACTTTCCGTTAGATTCGTCATAAACGGCAAAACGCAAGGCAGCCAAATCCGGCAAGACGACTTTGCGGAAGAGAAAAGGCTCCTCGTTGTAGACAGGGTTCAGACCATTAGCCTGGACAACTCTGGTCCGAAACTCTTTTCTTATTGTGTCGGTAGGTAGGCCGTACATCTCGACTTCCACATAAGTTCCGACCTTCTTGTCCGACAGAAATTGTCCAGCTATCACCTGTCGGAGCGACGCAAAGGATTAAACGACAGTTTCATTTCAGAGAAAAAGAATCTCAGATAATCCAGACTGAAGAAACGTGCCTGAACGCTGCACTGCGTCGCGATTACTCCGTCGACAGGACTTTCGGCAAAAGGGTCGAAACTCCTATCGGCACGACGCATGAAGTCTGGCTTTAGCAAATACCCGGACGATCCGTTGTACTCGAACTTGCCTTGGTTCAATTGCATAGGAAGATCAGCTGTTTGGAAATTCAACGAAACCATTTGACACCCAGCGTTCCAAAACACCTGTGCAAACGATTGTTCGATTCAATTATTAACGAGTTTCGTAACAAGATGCCATCTGTGAGCTGCTTAATTTTCACTCGAAATAGAGTTCGAGATGTGGATTCTTCACCTGAGGCATGTAATTCGAAGAATCAGCCCTCGTACCCTTCGGATAAATTCTACTCATTTGTCGTTTGTTGTAATTGACAAATTCAATCGCCGATGTCTTCAGGTAATTAAGCCCCGCGGTCTCGGCAAAGGACGACATGTTGTGGTGGATATTCTTCTCTGTAAGAATTACAACGTGAGCATTGAGTTTCTCAATTTCAGTAGGAGTCAAATACTCGGTCGTATTGTCTAACGATTTTCAGTATCATTACTATAGCTATTTCCTCGCTTCTTGCACGAATGAAACTCACGCTCTGCGAAGTTGAACCCCTGGAATTTAATGGGTTGGGCATAATTGACCATCGACGAAAGCCAAGGGTGTACATTAGTCGTGCTGCCAGTGTACGGAGGAACGTTTGCCAATTCGAAGCTATCGCCGGCTGTGACGCTTCCGCTTCCTGAACTCTGCGAAACCACGCCTACGGGAACGACGGCCTCGACTTGGGCGACTATTTCTTCCTGTAAAACGAGATAATCTTGGTAGATTTTTGGCAATTAACGAAGCAGCTTTGCTTCGCAATTTGAATCCATCAAAAGTACTTTGGCTGGGGGTTGATCGACGCCAGAAGCAGCGGCAGGCAGGGCGCTGGCATCTTCTTTGACCTCGTCCTCGATGACGAATTGGCCTTGTTTGAAGAGTTCCAATTCCTGCTTCTCAACTTCTGGCTTCAGTCTTTTGTTCTTGATTAGGATCTTCCGCTTCAGCATGTTCGGAGGCGGAAGGCTGACGCCGGGTTCCAGCTGGAAAGTCGATTAGACGAAGGAAGAGAATAACTGAATGATTCTAAAATCGTATACGCACGGGAAATTCCTTCAAGGGTTCCTTCAGCAACAAATCTCCCAGAATCTCGTCGCAGTACTTGGCCAATTTATACTGCTGCTTTTTACTACAGTGGTTTTCGAAACTCAGAATAACCGGGAATTCGGAAGTAACAAAAGCCGTATCTCGCACAGCGTAGATAACATCCTTGAACAATATATCCGTGCACATTGCTTTTCCATGGGTGATGATCGGCTCTTCGTCCTCTCCTTTTCCATCCCAACAGTCCAACTCCACGCACCTTTGAACATGAGACGATTATCAGTAGCAGTTTAAGGTGAAATGAAAGTCACGTGACCTCGATATGATTTACACTTGGAATTTTCAAACGCTATCTTCTCAGCCAAAACACATTCGATTGATGTGAGATTGATATCAGTGACGTAGAAAAACTGAATGAAGGGCCTGCCAATCGTGGATTTTCGAATATCGAAAGACATAATCAGAATTTTGTGTAACAATATTGTTCTGTAACCAAGGAGGTGCCCTCGTGGAGAGAGGCAGCACTTCCTTGGATTACAGAACAATATTGTTAAAAAACTGTTATTAAGTCTCGATTTTCGAAAATCCACGATTGGCAGGCCCTTCATTCAGTTTTTTTACGTCACTGATATCAATTTCACATCAATCGAATGTGTTTTGGCTGAGAAAATAGCGTTTGAAAATTCCAAGTGTAAGTCATATCGAGGTCACGTGACTTTCATTTCACCTTAACGGGAGACTGAAAAATCATGGTACCTGCATCCGGCAAGTAAAACTTGTCGGTACATCTCGACGCTGCTTCTTCCGCCGAATTGTCTCCCGCTCAAGTAGGTGTTGTGACTTGAGTTAATGTAGTAGTGGGACAGGGGCTGATCCATGTCCATGTAGATGTCGAGTCTGTCCAGAAATACGGGCGCGTTCTCATCGGACATTAGATATCGTATGAAGCCGTCCTTCGTCATGGTCCCTGGATTCGGTAAGAGAATTGTTTTAGTATGGCTTATCTCTGCTATTTTGTCAGGATATCAAAAGAAACGCACTCTGAGTTCTCGCTTCTTCATTTTTTTCATAATCCCTGATTATCTCCATTGCTCTTTTTTCGTCGTATAACGGGCACAAGATTTCATTTAATGTAGGATCTCTCTGTTTCTCGTTCAAGAAAATTATCAGCTGCTCCAAGTTTATCGTATCCGCTTTCCCTTGAGTTCTGCAAAGATATTATTCAATTTTTATTCCATCTCGAATCACCAAGACCGAGGAATGATATAACTCACATAGATTGAAATAATTCCTCTATATCGTTTCTCGGACATATTTTATGATACAGGTCGTAGAACGCGTCGAATGTAAAATCGTCGGGCTCTATGACGTCGTTCTGAAACAAAATTATACATTTTTATACACATAAAATAATTTCGGTCTACCAAATTACCTTTCCGCTGGGTAAATCTAACTCGGCCAAACATTGGTATACCAATTTTTCAGTCTTTCCGGACGCGAATGTTCTCGCGACTACTTTAACCGGAACTTTTCCCACAGGATCGACAAGCATTCGAAGTCTCATCCAGCTATAATAACAAACAGCGTTAATTGTTTTCACTATCGAATCTCTAGTGCTGATTCTGTATATTATTGTCGATAAGCTTATTACCGACGAAGTACAAGACTTACTGTTTTTTCAGACAAGTCAACGGACAAACATTGTTCGCTTTAACATTGTGCGTTATTATTCGTATTCCGTCGAGCCAAGTCTGTAAAGGAAGCAAATAGGAGAAATATTCGTCAATATGTGTGCAGTATGATAATAATGTGTACAAAATTAGTTAAATGTTCTCAGGGAGTTTATTTGATCCACCGAGGCTACGAATTTTATCCATATCTCATTATACCTTCGCAGTTACTGCATCTGGACATACGATATGCTGATAATTGATGTTGGTGTAATCCACGCCGGAGCAAATAGTCAGACTCCTGTCCTCCAGCTGATCCGCATCCTTGTTTGCTAGTTTGTCGTACAGTTTTGGATCCTGAAAAAATCGTTTTATCAGAATCGTTAAAACCAAATACAATCGGCTGAATCTTGACCTTTGGCACTCCGCCGGCTCTGACATCGCTGACTTGGCAGAGTTCGATAACATCTCCGTCCTGGAATAAAGAAAGTCAAATCAGTTCGTCGGAGAAGAACCGTGCGAATTTGAGTCTCACCTTTCCCTCGCTTTTCCAGTAGATGAAGAACCCGTACTCGTCGACTTTGAACAAGCAGTTGAGCTCTATTTCGGTGTTATCCTTTTCTTCGGACCATCTGTCGAAAACACACCCTGTCCTCAGAGGCTCGGGGACTTCGATTTGCCAATTGAATTCGAATCGTTTCGTCATTTTGTAGGAATATCAGCCGTCGCGGAATTTCTAATCCTGAATAAGATACAAAGATACCGTTCAATAGAATCGCGATAACATTTTTCTAGGTCAAAGTATTCCGGCTAGATGAACGGTAATCTTTTTTTAACACGTTTCTCCCGATAGACGCATAGAATATTATTCATAATATTTACATTAGTTTGTATACCAGAGAAGTCAAGGTCCTTCAGTTATATATAGAAAACGTGTAGCACGTACATGTGGTACAGCTAATGTAGGACCAGGAGCTTTTTTCACCGCAGATCTTCTAAAAACTGTTCAAACAACAACGAGGCCGGGTTCTATGGCCATGAATGAAACCAACGATGACATTAATCAGCGCTTTTATCACGTCCTCATTTTTATATCGCGTCGTTATTGGTACTCGACCGATGAAGGCAGTGCAGATCGTGTTTTTATCCCAACGCAAAGTTTGTAGAAATATTGGAGACCGTTTGAATAAACGTCGGTTCTATTTCGGCATGCGAGAATTCCAAGTGTCTTCGTAATACAATCATGAAACGTAATTATTTAGCAGTTTAAACTGCCTGTTTAATAAAAGTCTTGAATAATAATTTGGTATGTAAATATTCTTAGAATGTAGCGGGACGGATGATGGTAGAGGCAAGAGTTAAAAACGCCTGTTACGTGTGTAACAGGATGTGACAGAGATTAAAAGAATTGTGATAATTACTGGAATATTATTTCTTCCCAATTTAGATTTTCTAATCTTTCATACAGTAATTGCGTGTCAATATAATAGCTAGCTGTCACTTAAAAGTAAAATTCAACAGAAATGTGTGATAAAAAGGTAAACAAATACCAGATCAGAACGGCAACAAACGCAACGTATAATAACAACGCCGATGTGAATTGACGTACAATGACGGAATTATATTCCTGAATTGTAATAAGAGATCGATCGAATGCGAAATTATTCGTTGCGTGCGTCGAGTCTTGAGTGTATTTGTGAATAGGATGTCGTTATAACAGTGTCAACTTACTCTGACACGGACCACTTACTGCTTTGTGTACGACTCCCGTTCTTATTGACGTTCACGACTCGTCGAAATAAATCATTTCGCTTTATGACTCGGGATTACGAGAAAAAAATAAAAATAAATAAATTAAAGAAACAACTATCACGGAAAAATTCAATGAATCCTCTGAGACTAAATTTATAATCGAGAAAACGACGTTTCCCTCCACATTAAAGTCAGCGAGACAGCCACAAGCAACCCGTGTGTGGCTGTGTCTGACTAGTGACGTATCTGTACGGGTACAGCTCGATATCGACTGCTTTTCTAGCGCATGTGCAATTATACACTCTGGGACCTAGAGGAATTCCATACTTATCGACAGACTCCGTACCCTCACTCGTCGATAAGTTGAACTTTGTTGTTACCATCCATTGGTACAGGTCGCTGTAACGTATCGACGGTCGGCAACGCAGAGAACGGAAAAGGTTGAGGATCGAGACGCGGGAATAATTTGAAATTGACAAGTATTGCGGATGGTTAATCAGACGGAGACAGAATTATGGAGTCATTAGTTTTAATGACCCTCGGCTCGTACCGAGTTTGAATCCATCGAATAAATTGTACATGAAATGTAATTAGTTTGCCTTGCTCTATACCCTTTCTGAATTACCAATTATTCCGATTGTGGAATCAAGTCCCATTGATTACACGAGCAATTTGGTAGGTAATTACAATCGCGTAATCTGTAGAGCATGTATACATTGCGCATACCTCGTAAATCGATAGCTCGACTATCTACTTGATTCCTGCGATCAAACTGCGGAAAATATTCGACTGGTCATTAGCTGAATGGTCCGAACGGATTTCACACGCCTTGGGGGACTTTTGAAGTGATTGACGTATCGTGTGCGAGATTAGGTACGATGCGCGAACCGGAAGCTTGTCTACGTTGAATCCTCATCCTCCAGATTGGCATTTTGGCACGAGTATCCCCTCGTTGTTTGGTTGACGTCGAGCCAGAAGAGTTGATTAACGATATGTCGCACACTCGCACTTAGGATTCATGAATTAACTATTGAATAATCGTACTTTGGCGCAGAATAAAAAGAATGTATATCGTGGTGTGATGGGTGATGGGTGATTAATATCAGTGTGGAAGGCTATTGAAGGGGGGTTTGCGACCTACCCATGTCCTCGCAACAGCGAACTGATTTTGTGTTTCACGATTTGAGTGTACAGTATTTTTTTTTTTTTTTTATTATTATAATTTTTTTTTTATAATTAATTATTTTTACCCTCTCAGTTACTGTGACGTGGGTCAAATTGGTAACGAATAAGATAACGTTGTTTGTTGAATCACCCATCGACGAAGTATAGGGAGATCCGAGAGTTTGTTTTATCGAAATGATTTTGTGCGGCTTTTCGAAATGCATAAATTACTGAAAAAATCTTCGTTATTTACAAGAGACGGTCAAATTAATATTTCAACTCAAATTCACGGTCTTGTCACGTCGTTACGTTCATTGACGAAGCTCAATATTAATCAGCCTTCGGTACAACCGACTGATAAACTTTTCTTCTTATAACGTGTTACAGTAAGTAACGACTGTTGCAAAGGCTACCTGTATAGAAATTTTGCATCAGTTTAATTCGATTATGACTCAACGTCTAAGCTGTAGATTTAATCCAGATCTCCGGATGAACGATTTATGCTCATGTAATTACAACCACGGTTATATTAACGCGGGAGCTGTTATTCCGCGAAGGTACATACATACCTACGTGTGTGCCGTGGCAATAATCACACAGAAATCGCGCTGATACTAGAAAATTGACTTTCAAGAACTTGGTACCTTTTCTTTGACCACTTGTGAATTTATCGAAATTAACATGTAATCAGAGTTTCGAGAGGAGTGGTCATGCTCAGTTTGACGGGGTGTGATGACGGGATGCTGAAGCATCAAGAAGATGGATCATCGCTCTCCAATATCGCGTCAAGTATTAATTACTAATTGTTATCTGAAGGAGGAATCCGCACCGGTATTCACAAATGGGAATACCGACCCTTTGTCCCTGTGAGAGCTGACGCGAAAGTATTTACAGAATACATAAATGGAACTTTGTTAATCAGCAGTTATCACCATATCGGAAGAGAATGGGCTGACGGTGAGTTTAGCGGAGATCAAGGAATCGGATAATTTCGATCAACGTCTACCACGCTCCAAACTCTTGATAGCAACTTTCAGGGATTATTGTACAAAAACGACTCACTACGAAATTACGCACTGAGACGCGTATTTATTATCCTATCAGAGGAGAAAATGCGCGATTCGCGTAATTATTCAATTCGAAATCAAATTAGCCTGATTAGATTTACGGACCCCTCAAATCGTCCACCCCTAATATGGTGCGAATAATTTGCTAGTTAGAAAGAATTTCCTAGTTACTTATGCCACTGCCCCTCCGACAAAATTGACGGCTCAAATGTTGGTCTCATTTTTGAATAATGTTCCAGTCAGCCTAAAGTACCTCACATTCTACGTAACCTTTGATGTCTCCTTTTGGCGCGTTACAGTCTCTGCACTCTTGCGATCTCGGCACGTCTCTCTTTCTCTTTCTTTTCTCTTTTCTCTTTTTCTAAGTGTTGCAGCACTCTTTGAGACAATGTATTCGCGAACCAGCGTTACTAAGGTAAATGGAATCAGGCTTCTTTGGCTTAAAATTTTCTAGTCTCATCATCAAAGGTAAAAAGCAGCTGGCTCGGCTTTGAAATTCCACAAGTGTAGCAGTAGATTCAGATTATGCGGTAAGAGTCTGCAGAGAATAAGGTTTCCTCACTGTGATCATCACTGCGAGAGGAGATCATATCGAGTCTTTCCATGTACGTCGAATCCCACTTGAATTGAGAATGTATTGCGTGAGAGCTCCTTTCGGCACGATCCATCTTATACTCGGAAAGTTTCGTTTTTTTCTCATGAGTTATAGCACGAATTTTTGATAGCTATTCTCAATAGGTGAGAGACCGCATTTCGTGGAGAGCGTTTTCTTCATACATTGAGATCTTGGAAAGTGTCTTATTCGAATAGTACTGTTGCAGTGCCAGTGTCGTCGTTGTACTCGCAAGAGAGAGGAAAAAGAACAATTTTTCGTTGTATTATTGTCACCGTGAGACTCGCAGTGAAGCTTTTTAAGGCTTATTCAAATAAGCCCGGTTTACCGTTTGAGGGGCGCGTTTTTCTCAATATCTCCTGTAATACCGGGCACCATTTGTCTGATACCCCCTGGATTTGGTCTCAGCTGTATCCGGCTTGCGGAAAATCATTTTCGCACATACATGACGGCTTACAGCATTTCGGTCAGGTGATTGACTGACGGACAACCGGCTTTCGGTGTAATCCTCGAGTTTTTAAAGCCGCTGTGAACTGGCTTATAGCTCAATAATTACTGAGACCAGGTAAATATGCAAACCAGGCAGCTTTAGCCGGAATGAAGTTAGCGGAAAAAAGGGGAGCGCCGGTGCGTCTGAATCAAAATTTAAACCTTTAAAACGCTGTGGAGCAAGGCTACAGGAATTTCCTGGCACCGGTGTTGATATATCCGTACGAATTTTATCGCATCGCTGCTACTGCAGTGATTGGCGAATTTCACGGTTGAATGGGCAAAAAGTCGATTCCCCACGAACCTAGGGCCTCGTCATAGAGCCAATAGAAAAACGGTTACACCGAAAACTGCAATCTTCCTCCGCTCGAGCAAACAATAGATATAGGTTGTTCGTAGGTAGAAAGATATTTCCTCTTATGCAGTTGCTTTCCCTGACGTTAGATATCGGATAGTAACTCGGCGCATAACGCATGGTCGTCAGGAAAACAAACGTAGCGGTTGAACCAGATCCGCAGGGATTACTTTCATGCCTGAATTTTTCAATTCTGTATAGGATCAGGAATTTCCTGATGATCGTACAGACGTGACAAAAAATTAGATGTGAATGCGTCCAGTGACCATAAGTTACGATTGGTTTTCTGCTCTTGGTGCTCGCGGTGCGAGAATCAGATCTTGAAATTCCCTTAGAGGAATACCGGATCGAACTAAACTGGATGAGCCGGACTGGATAACCGTACAAGACAAATAGCGTCACTTTTTCACCCTTGTTGTCGACTTCTTCCTCGCTGACTCGGTCGGATGTCGCTGGATTCTATACCCACGTGCGTATGTGTGTGCACACACTCTAATCCCACGGTGTATCAGCGTGGTCCGTGACCCGCAATGTCAAGGTCATAAAGCCTCGGTGAAACCGTGTTCCTCAACAACCTCGGTCCTCCGGTTTCAGAATAACGAGAATTACTTTTTTCATCAGAGGAAATGGCAAAGTCGGTTCCGTTCCTGGTGAATTCTTCCGACACTTGGCCTTCGGACCGCGTAGGGACGGTCGACTTGCCACGATACGACCAGTCATAGCCGTCAGTCTTCCGGATGGGGCATGAAGAAGAAAAAAAAACTTGGTTTCTTGCTTCCCGAAGAGATTAAATTATTTTCTTTCATTTTTCGACCTCAGAGTTTCATCCGACCTGACATTTCTCCAAAATCCCAAAGCAGTAGATCGCCTTCCGTCAAACTCGAACCTCTGAATCGATCGAGTTATGACAGAGAAAATCTTTTCGAAGTCACAAGGCGACTTGGCCAACTTGTTGAGTTGGATTAAAATAGACGGATTCAATTTATCACGAGCACAAAACGAAGGAAGCTCGTCTGGTCATGTAGTGCCTCGCATATGTACACAGCAGAGAGCAAAGTACTCGATTCAACCTTTGCCTACATTCTGTTGGAGGGTTGCGTTCCTCTATCACAGGCATGTCCGACCTAGCCAAACCTCAAGCCCGGAGTAAGCCAAGCTTGAGCTAAGCTAAGCCAAGCTAAGCTGAGCCAACCCAGTATGCCGTTTCAAGTGTTGTACCGAAATCATCCGAATTGAGATATGCTAGTTGTACAGGGGTTGCTTCTGCACAGTGGCGCAACTACCGGGGGTTTGGAGCGTCCGTAGAACACGGGTCCATGAAATCCAAGGGCCCACGCTCCAGAGACAGAAATAAATGATTGGCAGGCTAAGATATCCAAGAATAGAATGGAACAAGAGCGTTACATGTTCCTTGAATATATAATCCAACCTTGACATCATCGTACAGAATTGAACAGTACCAACCTTCAAATCTAATTCATACATTTTTTCGTTCAACAGAAATTATTCATTCGCGCGTCAAGGGAAGCAAAAGATTCAATGAGGAGAGACTGTTGTACCTTGTCTTTGGTGTACCTTGAAACATGTCTGCATTTGCGTGTGGGTATGTTGATACAAAACACGCGATAGTTTGTTATCAATAGTCGGATAAAACGAATTACTAACCCAAATTTGCGATATTGAATTCATCATCAGATAGAAATTTGAGCAAATAATTTGTCTATTCTCTAACAGTCTCATGTATGACGTTTTTGGAGATCTACTTATGTATGTGGTGAGACACATATGCACCTGAAGTGGAATGTGCAGTTGACGTAGATATACGGACACCCGACTCGCAGAATGTGCATCGAAGGATGCGCCATCTTCATCCCTGTCTGACACAATATTTTACGTTTTATAACTGAAAATCGAAAAAGTGTTCCGAGGTACAACAGTTTTCCCTACAGGGGGCCAGATTGAACAAATGCACACGGGCCCACGGAGACATAGTTACGCCCCTGCTTCTGCATATCATACTTCATAGTGCGTAGTCCGCGAAGACAGGCAGAGGTCTGACCCAAAAGTTCAATTAACTGCTGATAAATCAGTCCCCTCATAAGCCCGCGGTGGCGTGACGTGCCCCTCGTACGTGAAAATTTGCATGTATTTTGATATTTGAATGGGAAAGTGGCCGGCTGTGGGTAGAGTCGAGGAGACGACCCGAGTTTCTATTTTCAACTCGCATACAGGTTCATAGGAGTACCTAAACTTCCCCAGGCTTAGTTAAATTCTAATTGAGGGCTCGACCGTCAGGAATAATCTCGAGAGACGACCGAGTTTTCGGACAGACCGTTGGCCACGTCGTTTCTATAACTTCCATCCCACTTTTTCTTTTTTCAAACGGAATATACGTTCCTCATTCTCTCATGTGCATCTGCACAGGTGTATATCTACAACTGCAACGACGTCGTTGACACCGGAAGTTCGAGGCTGGAAAGTTAGAACGATAGCTTTTGGTGTCCAGCTGCTGCGACACACGCAAACTTTCTCCGGGTTCTGGTGGGTCGCCGTGGCAGCACGGAGGGTGGTTCGGGGGTGAAGATTTGTGTCCATCCTGCTGTCCTGATACACCGCATCGTGGATTTTGCTCCCCCTATACCTACCTACATTTCGAGGAATGCAATATGTCTTCGACGATGGAAGGAGAAGGTGAACCTTCGGACGCAGTGCAGACTTTCAAAGAAACACCAAAAATAAAAAAGCTCTGGAAAATTCGGACGAGGAATACCACAGTCGATGGATGTTTTCGCAGAAAACCCTCAACCGTATTGAAACTTTGAAAGAATTTCAAATCCATCTTCGACCCGGCGGCACATTTCATCCGTGTACCAATTCGTCAAAGTCAGACTTTCGCATACAAGTGTATCAGGGTTACAGTCCATCTATTCCTTAAAAACCCTATTCAATAGGTACTTATGGGAGATGAATCGGGTCAGGTTTCCCTTTCGTTGGCTTGGTCAGTGTCCGGAGATCTTGATTCGGTTGGTTCAGCGTGTGTAAAAGTTAATGAATGGCGAAAAAAGAAAGGCGTGCGAATGGCGGTGGTAATCGATCGTTTAGCGCCGGTATATAAACGTCAGGTTTTTCCTACACTGCGGCAAATAGTAATCGACACTATTCGCGGCGTCTGAAGTAAATCGCAAGTCTCTGTTCTATAAGTTCTTAATAACCGGGGGGAACTTTCGGGGCTGAAAGTACCACGATGAGTCGAGAAATGAAGATCGCGGTAAGTCGCTCTTCAGCGTATATATCTATACACCGTATGTTCGCTTTAATCTTGGTTTCTGATTACTTTCTTTTATCCTCCAATCTCTCACGACCCCCAAAGCTCAAATTTTCAACATCGTTATTTATCAATGGCGTATTTCCATTTCAGACAATCATTGTCGCAGTGGCTTTGAGCTGCGCTTCCACGGAGGGAAACGTCCTCAGGTACCGACGAACTCCCGACGACCTGCAGCAGTCTTACATCGTGCACTACAACAAAAAGGGTCAAGCTTTGAGCGTGGCTGGATTTGACGATTTTGTTCGTGGTTAGTTTGAATAGACTGATCGATACTCGAGTAATGAAACGTCGACTGCAGATTTGTGAATCAGTTCTCAGGCCATGAATCACAGTAAACGATGGAATCAATTTTTGTCAGATCCGTCAAAAGTGTTCTAATTTAAAATGTGGCCCGGAGCCAACCCGTCTTTTTATACCTAACCGTCAGTCAGGAGTAAGAACGCTACTTTTTTATACACAGTGAACGTGAACGAGGCTGGATCAGTCGGATGAGGAATTTTTTATCACAAGATAATTTCTTTTTTCCCCTGCAATGTCAGCCCTCGTTATTCTTTTATATACGCTCGATGAACGCGTTCTCTACGTTATGATCAATCCGGCGAAAAAAAATTTCTCATCTTTGCAGCTATTTGTCATTAAAAATCCATCTCGGCACAAAAGCTTCGGCCATTAATTCCCCCGATCGATTCAATCTCCGAAATATCCCAGTGTAATAAAGATGTTCGATTGATCACGAAGACGAACCTGCAGCGTCACTTGTGCGTTGAATATTCTCTTCGTCACTTTTTCTCATCGTCTTTATCTCGACAGAAGAAAACAGAAAAACACCTCTAAAAAACGTTCATTCCTTGTACGGCCCGGTCAATATCACCGTTACAACCGTCTTTATTCGAGTTTGGTGGGACTTGGTTCGGAACTAGCTCTTTATTCCTGAAAACTTTTTCACCGTTTGCTGGCGCCGCCGTTGTAAACCCCCCCGATACACTCATTCTCCGACTTTCGCCGAGTAAACAACAAGAAGATAGAATAAAAAAATTGCAGTCTTTGATAAACGTCTGAACCCAATTTTCTAATTGGCTTTTATTTTTGTCTTCTTAGCTTTGAACAGCCAACGGGGCATTCCGGATGTGACGGTCTCATCGTATGCCGATAGCCAGGCATTTCCGGTACTTCAGGCTAACCCGAGCACGTCAAGGCTGATGGCTACCGCTGAACCTACGACTCCTCATCAGCCGAGGCCGTTAGCTACAGGAACTTCGAGCACCCCGACCCCCTTAGTTATCGCTACCGGGTCTCCCAAGTCTGAAACATACGTTACCGTAGGCTCCACCGCGTCTCCATTAAAGGTACCTCAGCCAAAGCGCTAAAAATTTTATGTCTGTACTAAACGAGAAAAAGACTGTTTGCTTCGGTGTTACTCAACCAGGAAGCATCCGTATTTGCCTGTAGAACTAAATTTCGTCGGGTTGTTTGAAGAAGGTGGGGTTTCACCGACGTCTAGGGACCATTAGGTTAGGGGTGTCGGATAAAGGGGCGATAGTCGTCGTCGGGGAAATCGGAACCGACGTTTCCGCCCGTTTTATTCTCCTGATTAACGTATTTCAACGAAATATGAGAAAGAGAGTCAATAAAACGGTATCATTCGGATTAGAACTAATGAGCGAGGGTCGAAATTCGATGAAATTGATTAATTGAGAGAGGCAGAGTAATTGAACAGGAGTCTAAGTCCACTCGGAGAAAATCGAATCCTGACTGAATGTCTCTGGGAACGAATTTGCTTACGGATAGTAGTCGGAAGAGTGTTTGTCCCCATCAACTCTGGATCCGAATGCGGTTCGAAATCGAATGAATTCTCCGAAACAAAAAACTCCCGAGGGCGTACAGTTTTTCAGCCGGCAGATCGGTTCCGTTACGTCAGAATAATCGCCCTATTTTTCCAAAACTGCATTTTTTGTGCAGCTACAATTGAATCGCAGTGTTCGTTCACTGTTGAAAGAATTCGCGGCTTTTTGTATTCGTTCGAAATTACCTGAATTCGATTAAACCACAAATACCACAAACTGACGTTAAATCATTGCCGATAGAACTGTAGCTAATGAAACAAATTGGATTGTCAATTGCTTTATTTATCGCAAATAGTGCATGCATCTGCTCCAACCAGCATTTGATTGCAGCCAAACCGCGGAGATGAAAAAGTGTGCAACGATTCATTCTCTTCCGTTGGACACATAAACGCGACTGATTTAGCCTATAGAAATTAATTTCCATCTCCGATTAAAACACTCAAGCTAAATTGCTCGGTATAATTAATTATTGGTCCCTTTGAGTACTGAAACGTTTTCGTTTGGGGATCACTGCGACCATGCAACGATATCACGGAGCCATGGACGATGGTCGACGCCCGACCTCCCCGTACCTACTTCGGCATCGACCGCTTCAACTGACACCTGAATATATAGATATATTCTCTTTGCACGTTGTAGTTGCCTCATGAAATGTCCGGCACGACCCCTATGCCGGAGGCTTCCGTGTCAACGGACAAACCTACGCTGACCCTAGCACTAGGACACGACGCAGCAGCGACGCCCGGTATCCAGGGAGTCCCATCACCCTCCGATGTATCAAAGTGGGTATTTCTAATTAACCAAACTAGTCAGTTTCCCTGATTATTGATTCAATTGGCCCTTCACCCGAGTTAAAAAAATAGTCTCAATTTACTTCGAAAATTCAGCGTGGTGTCGATAAGCCGGAGTCATCGATTCAGTGTTCGAAAATTAACGAGGATGAGTGAAAGAAATAAAAGTTTGTGCCAGTTAGTACGCCGCGTACATGTACGTCACAAGGACGATCTCTCGTTAACGCGCATACGTACGTGGCAATTAAAGGATTCGAGGTTTAATTGCTTGAATTGTAACTAGATTTAGACTCGCGGCTCACGTTCTGCAATGAGCGCCTAAAAACCGTGGAAAAAAATGTCGGAGCTCGTTTTGATACTCGAGAATTGAATCACGGCGAGCTTTCACGCATGAAAAATTAAGCTTCTCAGAGCTAGAGACACGAAAATGGTATGTCAATATATAAGCAGAAATTTTTTACAATTAAACAAATGCGACTCAAGTTAATTTCCACAAATAGTCTAAACTCCGTATAATTACCGTAATTTTCCAGTCCTCGTAATTCAAGTTTCACTACAGGTGGATGATTCGAAATTTGTAAATCGTAGCCAGTAGTCAGCCTGGCGAAGTCGAGCTCTCCTTCTATGCCTATCCTGCCATATAGCGACATATTGATTTCAGTCTGGTTACACCCGGCGAGAATTCACCGTTCAAGATGACGGTATCAGGCCTGGGATTCCCCCACGGAACCGGATTAACTTCTAAAGTGATTTCCCTGCAGCAGCCACTACTGAATTACGCACAGCCATCAGCCGCCCTCCACGGTTACCTTCCGTCGCAGCAAACCTCGTACCTCCGCACCTTGCCGTCTACCTATCAAAGAACAACTTCCGGACATTACGCGCAACCGGAAACGTTCAATTACGCCTCGTACCCGAACCAGAATCTCGCTGTTGGCAAGTCGTGGTTCCATCTGATAAGCAATTATTATACCGAGTACAGAAAAGCTCTTCGGAGTGTCTGAAGCTTTATTACTTGGTAAGAATGGCGACCGTATACTCATGTTCATCGTATGTTCTTCTGTTTGTTCTCCAGAAAATAGCGTGCCTATTCACATCGTCCGGCAAGAACCCTCCCTTATAGACATAGGCCAGGGTCTAGGTCACGGCTACAGATCCACTCAGCAAGGTAGGAATTATTTTGATAATATGCAGAGGAGAATTTACGGTCCGAGATTCGTATCGGGGTCTGAACGAGGCTACAGGACGTAAGTGGCGTGAGAGTCTAGACTCTAGGCAAAGTGATCACTGCACCTTGTCCTTAATCTCATGCTGTGAATAAAGTGCTATCTTAATGGAATTCAAAATAAATTATAGCTTCAAGAGCTATAAGAGCTTCTAAAAACAATTGAAATCAGGCTGACGAATGAAACAAGATCCAGGCATCGAATGGAGACTTTTAAGGAAAAAAAGTTGATTGCGTCTCAACTTTCAATCTCGTTTCTCTCGCTGATATAAAAGACAAGGTGAAAATATATTTGATAATGATGATGGATGATCACCAAACAGAGTCTGTAGACTGGTTCAATTTCGGATCGAATTTTGCGGTCAGCTTTTTATGAAGACTCGTGGGAAATCAAGGCTTCATAATACAAGACCAATACCTGCTCTCTCGATAACAAATCAAAGATCGAAGCTATAGAAAGTGAATATTTCGAATTTGTGTGTCTAGGAGCGCCCGTGAGCTTGGGCGGATGGGGCGGCGTCGATTATGGCGGTCATCGGTCGATTCCAGTGGCGAAACCAGTCCTGGGTATATCTAAGTTTGGTCATGGGGGGCCCCCCTCGTCCCGTTTCCTCTCGAAGGTTCGTATTTCATTATTACCTTGCCGAGAATATAGGTGCGTTACCAACAACGTCGATTTGGTATCGATACCTGTCAGCAATGTGTCTCGAACCGCATTTGGCACGCCACTGACTCAGTCTGAACGATGAAGAACAAGCATTTTTTCATTCGTAAAACGCCTACGGAGGTTTACTCGGGATCGGTAATGCTAATTTAATTTTCTAAGAGGGAGAAAGAGAACAAAGCGCTTTGCTCATGATTAGAAGAGCTTAAGATCGCTCCAAATTGACGGCCCAAAGTCCTACACTTTTTCAGTCAATCGGGGTATCTGAGTTTCCGAAGGATGAACCTATATAATTTGCTCGCAAAGGATCGACGGAAGAGCTAACAAACATTTGTACAGACGGTATTTGTCTTATTAATTCTTTTACACCCAGGTTCATACCGCGAGACAAGCTGTGTGCAAATAGAACCGAGATAAATCTCGGGAGATCGTAGGGGAAAAATAAATAAAAATAGCGAAAGTACTCTCGTCAAATATTTACCCGATATCTATACACATCGATCGATAAGAGTTTCATTATTTTTTTTCTCTGGATAGCTACACGAGTTTTCAATTCTGTTTACCGGTAATTTCAAATCGTGGTTGACGAGGTTGCTCATGCAATATTTGCTTTTGTAATAAAAAAATCTGTAGCTAGGTTTTATTACACGAAAAAAATGAATAATTGCATGATTATTTTATTGGTTCTTCATAGTTTCAGAAAAATTTTATAGCGTAGGGTGTAGCAGTAAATGTAAATGAGATTTTACAAGGTAAAGTTCTGTTTTTTCTTTCCAGAAAATAGTAAATGACCGCCATGCCTGCCTCGTTCAAATTAATTGACAAAACCGTAAATGTTCGACCATTTTTTCTCTCTATTTCCGTTACACAACTTCATACAGAGCCTTCAAAAGGGGCACAGATGTATCAACGACTCAAAGAATTTCTGTTCCAGTTTGACAAAAATGGATTAGTCATATTGTACCAATAGATTCATGAAATTCAGTGGATATTCAACCACTTCGGAACAATTTTATTTCTGCATACGTTTCGTTAAAATCGTGAGTTTTCATAGTTTTACGAAGACACGGAGGAAATTTGAAGTCATAAATCAAATAATTTCATGGATTGTGAAAGAGAAAAGAAGAACAAATAATTTATTACGTGTCAATATGTGAGAAACGAAATATGTACTCCATTACCTCGAAGGAAACTTCGTGAATGTCTTTCTTGTCTGTTGGGTGTTCATCGTTAGCCATCTTTCACATTTTCCGCGATCTGCTATTCAGCTGGTATGTAATATACCGACGAAGCTATATCTTCAGGGCAATGGTTCTTCCTTTCTTACTGTTCGCTGCGACTATACGGTGCCAAAAAAACGGATATCGAGCGGAGAAACTCGAATACATCCTATTGAGAAGAATATCACGGGGGTATAATGAAAAGGCAGAGATCGAAGGCAAGAAGAAACGGCGCGGGCGTGGAGCAATGCTGAGATTTAGTGGCTGCGGGAGGCGGGGGAAGAAAATGTTCTTTGTTTTCCGTGCTCACTTATTCATGCAATCGACTCGAAAATAATGTTTTTCCGGTACTCCATAGACTCTGGGATAAATGTTGTTGGAATTATTGACTCCAATCGCAGCTGTCTTCGACGAGATCTCGATCGTTGAGTCGTAGAGACAGATCTTGAGCTAGTTCCGTTGAAAATTCATGAGAACAAAAATGGGAATGGAAACAGGAAACCAAGGTGCAAATTGCCTTCCTGTACTATCTGTCTGTTTTCTTTCCACCTCGCTTGACTGCTACGCCACCGAAGAATAGGAAAAGCTGAGATAAAGTACAAAAACGCAGAATATCATTCCTCGGTTTCTTATATCTCTTATCTTTCCCTACGAGCGACATCGGTCTTCGTTTTCCTATACTCCGGAAAAACTTTCCTACCGCTGGGGATATAGCTTTAATCCTTTTGTTTAATACCTTCAACACTTTTTTATTTTCATTCCTACAGATTGGCTTCGGGATTGGATCCTGGTAACACAGACGCACACGTCTCCTTGACGAGTTTATCGACCGGAAGTCTTCGTTATCCACTCTCAGCAATGAGATTGTTTGTTGTAGAATATAATGAATTGTTATTAAATATATAGAATAAATGGATCGTTGATGTTACCAAAATAAAATATCATATAAGAAAATGAAAGTCGTTTCACTTACAATCTTCCCCCGCCAAAATGCTTTTGTTTAATATTTGATCATCATTCGCATGGATTCCCGGTTAGAATTTGTCGACAAAAGTCGCGAAGGATAGAGATGAAAAATTTGCAAACTGTCAAAGTAACTATTTTACATCGTGTGCGGAGAAACTGTGACGATAAAGTATGAAGGGAAGGGCGGTACACCTGAAAATAAATACTTGTACCCCAGTTTTACCATATTGACTATAAGAGTTGGCGTACCTTTCATTTTGTACGTACCGGCACAGTTATAGCGGATGTTTTTTTTTCCTTCAATATTCTTTTTTCTTCCCCGACGCGGTCTGCATCGGATAAATTACTTTTTGACGAGCTTTTGCAACTGGCAGGGCTGTAAAGCGAGACGGGGCGAGAATATTGGACAAGGGTAATTGGGTAATTGGGTAACTCGAGGTACGGGATTGAGAACGGTAAACGAAATACTTTTGGTGTCATTAAGAAAGTGTATGTGTCAGTTTTATTATTCATCCTTCATTTTTTTTGTCCTCTTCCGATAAGCTGTAGTCTCCGTTGATGGAGGGAATAATATGTTTAGTATAAGTACAGAGTACGTTTTTGTTTGTTTCTTTTGTTTTTAATTGTACTTTATTAAAATTAATTAATACTACGATCTTCATTAATACTATCATAATCATAATTTATATATACATATATTTATACGTTATTTATGTATGTATTGCCTTCAATACATTTCAGCTTGTATAATAATTGTATGTACTGTGTGTGTATAGTGTTTAGTGTTATTTATTCAGCATAAATTAAAATTCACCGCTTACGTGACTATGCCCTGTATAGACCATTAGTAGTAGAATTATTTATTATATTCGAAGAAAATCGCATATTCACGCGTAGATATACATTAATGACAAATTTTCAGCAATCTATTAATTTTATTTTATTCTTTTCTGTTCTTTATTTTTTATTTTTTAATCTTTTTTTTTTATATTTTTGTAAACGAAAAATTTCGAAAATTCGGGCTCAGTTGAGAATTTTCAGAAATTTTTTTGCGTTCTTTATTTTTTCATTGTGTGTAACTCGTGTATTTATTTAAATATAATATCATATAATTTATTTAATTTAATACTATGATAATCGCACGTTAATTATATATCGCATATCGTACGTAGGTATATTTACAGAAGGGGACGCGTTAGGTTAGAAAAATACAGCGATCGATCTTAACAAAGATTGTAAGAAAAGTTTTTTTTTCTAATATCTCAAGACAGTATTATAATAATAATTAATAACGCGAGAACAAAATCCATGAATATCGCTCCTCAAAAGCATTTTTTATTACAATTAATATTATTATTCTTTACTTTTGGCTAGACTCGTCGTTTTCCGACTATAGAAATTCTATTTAGCACTTATATATTTCGATACTCACTTTTATCGACTACATTTCGAACTTTTGGTGTCTAATTCAATTACTACGTGTAATTCCAATATTTCTCAAGATACAATATTTATACTATCTACCAATATTAGAGATCGCTATACGATCCTTAAAACTTTTTACAAAAAAAAAACAAAAAAAAAACAACGAAAAGTAACACAGAAGCTAATGAGAACACGATTAGGTAGATTCGAGGTCTTTGAACAATTTTCTTCGCAATAATTATCATTATTTTCTTTTTCTGTTTTCATTTATAACATCAAACACCTAAAGCAAAGCATGGAACGAGGTGGCAGAGCTTTTTTGATTCTTCTTAATTTTTTTTTTTTTAGGTTGATTCCGTTTTCTCATTTGTGAGAGAAATTAACTTAGCAACAAATGCTGACCACTGAACTGGTACTAACGATCAGGAACGACCTTACACATGTATGTATATGATATTTACAAATATACATCTCTTCACAGCTCTAGAATTTGTAACATTATTACAGTTAAAAATCAGAGGGTATAAAGCTTTGATTGTTAACATTATTGCAATAGCATTTTCTAAATGTAATTCGACGACTGTAATTTCAGCTATACGCGTAACGAAAAATTTCCATCATCTTTACCGTCTGTTAATTTTTCTCTTACCTATAAGTTTTTTTTTTTTTTTTTGTTTCGTTTTGTTAAGTTTTACAAATTTACATATACTTTCGCGTCGTTTTATACAGCGCCTCGTGGAACGGTGTTGTTAATAGAAGTGGTTAAAAATTCTTGATATGTTTCGAAATTCGGAATTCGGTTTTGAGAATTTCTTTTTTGTATAATTCATGTAGGTACTAGATAAATTCAATTATGCTTTGGAAAATAAAAGTCTAAGAGTACACTGCTTCGACTTTTTCACATTCCTCACCCTTCTCACATAATAATGTATGTTTTATGGCCGAGAAACGATAGTTTACAAAATATCAGTTTAGTTTTAGGGTATATTATAGGTACTTCAAAAGTAGGTATACACATCCGAGTGGTATTTGAGCGGAAAAATATTGCTATTTTTTTGTTCATGTATGTATAATTTATATACACATGTATCATAATCCTTATCATCTATGTTAATACTGCATTGGCATACTTATATATATATGTATATACTTTTCTCACAGTAATTAACACATTTTGCTAACAATTTTTAAACATTTTCTTTAATCTTGTAACATTTGGACTGACGCGCGTTTATATTCATAAATAATCTTTGTGTAATTAATGTAGTATTCTTTTTCAAGCTAGATACTTGGTATCTGTTTTGGCTTACTTACTATTCACTATCGTCGCTCATATTTCGAAACTACTACACACCGAAGCAAAGTTGCGATAAATGAATAATCAAATAAATAGACAAATTACAGTCGTTATCAAGAAATATTTTTCCGAATTTCTAGGGAAAATGATGGGGAAACATGAGGGTGAGAACTGCAGCTCTATTAAGGGATCAAACGTTGATTAGCTTCTTGAAGGCTTTCCGGAACTCGGGATTGAACACCGTGTAAATAACCGGGTTCACAAAGCTGTTCATGTACCCGAGCCAGGAGGTGACGATGAAGGCAGTGACTCCAGGTTCGCAGTCGAGTTCGAGTTTCACGCAAAGGGCGTCCATCACGTTGCACGTGAAGAAGGGAACCCAGCAGATCAGGAAGACCCCTGTGATCAATACAACGTCAACAAAAACCATGCGGTGAAATAAAAAACGGGTAAAAACCTTTGACCATCACAAGTTGTAGCAACGTAAGTGAAGGTACCGTGGATGAATAATCGTGTTATCCGCATTGTGATGGCGAAAATGGGGACCGAATAATGAGTCGTGGCTTGTAATTTCGGAGCTCTTGTATTATATGTGAGATTTTCAATTAACTTCAGGATTAGCTTTCGCCGGTATCGTGTATAACGTGATTTGCGTCGTTGGTTCAGTGTTTCAGCTTTAATGTAAACGACGCATACCGGAGCCACACGACACAATGAGACCTGAATTAATAAAGAGAAATACGGCAATCAACTGCTTACCCAGAACTATAGCCAGAGTTTTTGTCGCCTTGCGTTCCTTCTTCGCGGATCTCGTCTCCCGTTTTTTCTTGCTCGCTTTGTTCGCCTTGTATATCGTGAACCTGGACCCTCCAGCCGCATTTTTTCTGTCCTTTTTCGCCGCGGTGGCCCCCAACCCTCCGAGAACACTCGGAGTCCTTCCAAGCGGAAGAGGCAGCAGAGACCCGGCACTCCTCAGCCTCGACAACTCCTGTCTGTTACTCCCGTTCCTCCTCGTACCCGAAGCCGACATCGTCCTCGGCGGAGGCGGCGAAGAAGAAGACGAGGACGCCGAAGCCCCCCTCAGATTAGGGCTCGAGTTGGTCTCGAGACCCTCGTGGATCGTGCTGCTCACCGGGTCGTAGGACCCAGAGTCAGCCTTGGTCCCGTTCGGTCCTCCCCCCAAATGGGTCTGGGTTATCACGCTGAACCGGGATCTGCACATTCGGAAATAGGAGAATTCATTCAATCTACGATAAGCAGGACCTGTTCATGTGAAATTCAGCTCTTCGAGCTACTTCTGATGTCCAATGACTTCCAGATACTTTGGGGGTATTTGTGGAACAAATTTCAAGAGATATCACAATTTTCAATGACTCGATGGGACCAGTGCAGGTCAATAAGCTGCAGTGGTCCTCTCAGCGCGAGGGCAGTGGTCATAGAATCGAATATTGGCTTGATCACCGCAGTGATATCCATTATCTATTAACGAGACAGGCGACTCGGTGACGATCAATCGGAGGATCGTTTATCCACCGTGAGGGTATGCACACGCGTGTATCGCGGTATCTGTACAATACAAATGCACCTGTTTACGATCTCCTCCGTGTCTGCATACAGTATTCAGATAGAGAACACACGGATGTCCGCAGGTTTATTGTGCGCACGGCCTGGTGGCACACAGTCGAGGATACAGGGGTTGTTCGGCAATCGTGCCCGCGGACAGTAGTGCTAGTCGATATATTGCCAGACGGAATAGTAAATCGGGGCAGTGGTAGCAGCTGCGACGTCCGTATTCCGTATACGGTTCATTGTTCCGCTGTCTAGTATAAGCAGACGGAATATCCTGTTCGCGATTTATCGTTATTTTCTGCATAAATTTGACGTATCAATTGTTCACGAAAGGACATCTAGAGTTGTTTCAAGTACCGAGAACCTCTTCGTTGTCTTCTTGGAGATCGAATAAAGATTTTCATGAAAGAATAAACGGCAACATTCCCGGTAGTGGACTATGCACTTTGTGTACTTCGTGGTTATTAGGGCGTGCTTTACGATCGAGTCGTATGGATGCGGTTCCTGGTACGGTCCGCTGGACGAGAAGTTACTATGGTAGAACTTAGAAGGGGAGTAGTAACAAGGTGCAAGAGCTGAATTTCGCCCAAGACCGCGGTGTCGGAAATGTTACAGTTACACACGTGACCGACCCACTTGATCAAACGGGTTCCACCCTCGAATCAATTAATCAGATCACGAAGGTCCGTGTAGTCAGAATTTACATAAAATATCTTCTCGGGGGTGCGGTACGAATAAAGCCATGGGTTTTTGGGGACAGATATATTTTCGTGTCACGTACTAATCTCGTTCGTTGTACACAAGCATGCAATTTTTGGGGTTGCTTACTCTCTGAATCGGGGGGTGGAAAAAAATTTATTCCACGAAGTCGAGTCCGGCTATGCATGGATATCGTATATTTTTTCTTAGTAGTTATTTATGGATGAGTAATGATGAGTGGAGGGCAGGGGTGACTCGGCAATCGGTTGGTGTTGATTATATAGAAATAACTTAATATGGATGAGGGGTGTTTTGCATTTGATAGAGGCATCCGAAACGGCAACGCCCTTCCGCCCCGACCCTAAGACTCTGTCGCCCGAAATCTTGCCTGGAATATCTTCCCCTGCAGACTTCGAACCGACCCTGTAGCCTGTAGCCCTAAATAGGTAATAACGAGTCACGCCACCTCACTCAGGCTTTCAACGGCTCTCGGAAGCTGTGCGTACTCGGATGAAACGGCAAAGAGAAAGGTAATGAAAAGGACGAATCGGATTTTTTTTTCTTTACAAAAATATTCGAAAGAAACTTGCCCAATTACTATGGCTTCGATGACAATGTCTTTCTCGGTTAATTTTATCAGGAATCGTAATTTTTTTTTGCGTGTCTTTTTGATTCTTCAGTTCAGAAAATGTCTGCGACTGCAGTTTTCAGGGGTAAGAATTTAAACCGTTTTAGTTTAATAAAAGAGATAGTCGAGCATGCAATAACCCCGGAATGGCACTTGAGCCTTAAAAAGGCACGGTTTGTTGCCACTACGGTACTTACGTTAGCTTTCGCGAAATAACAAACTGCAATTAAACTCCAGAACTGGAGCGTACGTTACACAAGGCTGCACCAGCGAAGTAAATTCTACTGCACAAAACTGCAATGTGGTTGAATTGCGTTGAAAAAAAAACCTGTAAGTTCCCACAGTGCTTTTGCAGGTTTTCTTTTTCATTTCCTCAAATTCCAAGTCTGATTCTGAGACTTTATCGATCTCATTACACGGCTATTACTACATGTTTCTATCACACTTTATAAGTTTCTAGGTGATAGGATGATCCTGCTTTCGGTCTAGTTCTTCGACTCCGGCGGGTGTAGCTATGCAATTAAAAGAACTGCAGCGCAATTACGCCGAGGGTTGAAATAATTATGAAAAGTTTCCGTTTTCCAGTGATAGTTTTCGCAGTGGAGTTGAACTGCAGCAACCATTTGGAGATAAGACTGGAGGTTGTTCCTGGCACGGAACAGCCTCCACGGCAACCCAAGAAGCTAGGTTTTAATTAGCACGGTTTTGCCAATTAACAAGAAAACTTTAGCCTATATATAACGTCGAAATGTCTGTTTCGAGGAATTCGAAGGATCGCTATGCGGGTAAAAATATTTTCAACATTCTCTATATAGCCAATAGCTGAGAAGCTGCAGTAAATAAAGTTTGATATTTTCTCTTGTTAAAATATGCATAGATTCCTCTCAGGCCAAAGTATATAAACCGCAGTAAAGCCTCAAGAGGAGAAGAATGTCTGTGTCAACGATTTCGCTGTTGATCCATCTTTAAAAAGTTTTTACTACCTAAACTCGGTCATCGTGACAAGGACGTAGCACCTCGTATAAAATATGGGACGTAACGACTCAAACTCAGGGACGACACTCCCGACCGAATAGCTTGCGTTCAAAAATTCAATGCTTTTGAAATTCAACTTCAGTTATGGAATTGCTTTTCCAATAGATGCTTCGATATATTTCGCAAACCAATTCTCCTCTGTCTTTATCGCGCTATGAAGATATCACAAGATTTTTACGGCGAAAGAATTCGAAAAGGCGAAAGTATGTCACAATAATCCCACTTACGCAGCCTCCTCGACCACGGTGGCCAGAATAAACTCTGTGCTTTTGTCGTTTGAGATAACGAGACCGGGGTCAACCGGCATCTCGTTATCCTCCTCATCCTCGTTGCTGCCCGAAGCTGTGTTCGTGGCTTCCTCTACACCCGGCGCAACGAGGGCTGCAGCTCCAAGCGCCGTTTCAGCAAACCTTGCAACAGAAAAACCACTGCGTGATCTTAGTTAGAACCGTGTTAACGACAACTACGCCTACGTGATTTTATTACGGCACTCGAGGTGAGATCAACGCCGGCAATCGTAGATTATCATGCTTGGACTGTTGGATATTTAGAAGTAATTGAAGAAAAAAAGAGTTGATAGTAGGAAGAGGGGTGAATCAACACCTTTCTCAGATCCTCTTTTATAGCGATATTTTATAGCTGGAGAATCTCGAGACAGGGGAAAGAGAGTAATGGTTGTTGAGCCGTAAGAAAAGTCTAATCGTAAACGAAGAGACATTACGATAAATAATTAGTGTTATACGAGGGGTAAAAAAGACTGTTAAGAAATTCCAGCTGCGTTTCAGCTCGTAAAAAATGCAGCTTAGTAATTCGGTAAGGCCGGACGTGAACGGCTTAGAAATGCGTATATAACATTCCGCAGTAACCATCGCGCAAATATTTCTCCCAGCTGTCACGCAAACTTGGGATTTTTTCGTGTTTACATTTTTGAATTTTTTTTTTCAAAAATGTGTTCACGTAAATTCGTACTCTTTCCGATAGAGGACAGCGAGAAATTTAACTCGATGAAATTTTCCGATTCCATTCGATAAAAATCAACGATAGTTTGATGGATGAAGTTTTTTCCCACCGCGGACATCGGTTGCCATTCAACAAAACGACTGTGAAGAAAAGTGCGGTTATGAATTCAATACTTCATCGTGTCAAATTGAATGAAACCGCTGGGGTTTGAGAGAAGAGAGAGAAAAAGCGACAAAAAAAAGAAACCCTAGCGAGTTTTTAAAGCTTTTGGTTCATTTCGCAAAGCTTGTTTATCGGTCTTTTATAGTTTTTCTTCCCTATTTCCTTTTACTACATTTAAATTACTGTAATAAAGGAGAGCTGGATGTCCGTTTTCGGTCAGCTGTCACTGTCGCAGCCATTCCGATAACGTGACCCTATCAAAGTTGTTTTTTCAACCGTTCGTAACGCTCCTCTCGAGCCATTAGTTCTATTACCATTCGAATTTATATCGCGTACAAAAATTGACCATCGAAAAAAAACAACAACAAAAAATGTTCCGTCTACCATCGTTCCGAAATGTACAAGTAGAAATTCATCCGGCTATACAAAATCGAAAACGCGATACTGAAATCTAGCTATACATATACCGACTCTCAGCCCAAAAAACCGTAACGAACCCAGAATTTACAGAGCCTAATTTGACACCTTCTCCAACTTGGGGTGGATTTTATTCTGAATTTCCAATTGATTCATGTTCTGAGCGATCGTTGTACAATAAATCTCGTGACTTTCGTCGAGAATACGCGAAGCGCTGAAATGTTCGTCGTTTTCCGACCCGAAGATAACTTGGCGCGGCAACAACGTGCCAAGTTTAAGTTTCGCGCCCCTCACCCTCGTTCCCCCAACCCCGACGCCAAGTATAGCAATTAATCGGGGGCGAAGCGGCTTAGTTCCCCACTCGCTTCCACTCCCGCGGCAGCTTCTTACCCCGTCGAACCCCCCGTCCTTGCTACCGTCTCGCCTGGCAGCATCACTATCTACGAAGAACCAGGGCGGCTAGAACCCAGCCTGAGATAATGAGATAAACGAGAATTTCGCAGCCGCTTCGTCTGGCCCAGACCTATATACCAACTATTTCGGTATCATTTGCTTAAGCGGATAATTTAGGGGGTGATGAAGAAAAAAAAGAACAGAGAAACGGTAAGTTGAAAACAGGCATTCTATCGTCGAGGGGTGCTCTACACGGTCTAGAATATATGGGGCATTCCACGCCAACTCGACCAGTGTTAAGCCCCGACCATCTCAAAATCATTCCATGTTTTTTTCTAACGTTCTACTCAGTAAAAAACCCTTCCTGAATTTTTTTCAAATCATTCTATCAAACCGTTAATTTGTTATGAATTTTTTAAATTGATGGAGAATGCCACTATTTTAAAATCTGAAAAAATTCTCAAAAATCCAGTGGATGACACAAAAGAACCCTCGTTTAGGAAAACGTGGGCCGAATTTTTTTTCTATTTTATTTTTCTCACTCAATTCGGAATTTTCTAATTTTTGAAACTGAAATTATCTAACACAGGATAAAATTTCAAGCGTCGAATAAGGTTCAATTTACTCGGAAACTTTCGGTTCCACCATTTATGACTCTTATTTGACGCGTAGAATTTGATCCTGTATTAACTTCAGTTTTTGAAATTGAAAAATTCCGAATTAAGTGAAAAAAAAAAAA
>JAFFZH010014447.1:6805-29632 GCA_018420115.1 Euura saliciscinereae
TCCGTCATTTGGAAGGACACCAGTTAGCCAAGGCAAGTCACGCATGCCTCCAGCGGCGAAAATATTCGCGGGACTGTCCGTGAGTACAGCACCGTCGATATCCGGTTCGTCCGTTGGTGTCCACACAGTGCTTGGTAGCGATCCCCGAACATAAAACTCCGAGTATGTGGCCAGGATGTCGGAAGCGTTGATCCCTCGCAGACACGTGATCAAGGAAACCGAGGTATCGTTGGAGCAGCCAACATACCCGCCGAGTCGGAAGGCGCGGTTTGCGCATGCAGCTCTGGGCTGGTGAGAGGTCGGTCTGAGGGCAGCTCCGCTGTTCGTTATGTATCTGTGAAAGAGTCCTGCCATGGATAGCAGAGCAATATAATGATCTATTTCTGGCGTCGATCATGGCTGACGATATTTACCGATCGTTGCCTCGGACAACGTCAGAAGGTGAACGGCAGCGGCTCCTGCACTTTGTCCAGAGAGCGTTACTCGATCGGGATCACCGCCGAAGTACTCGATGTTATTCTGGATCCACTGAAGGGCGAGGACCAGGTCCTTCAGTCCCCAGTTCCCGGACGCGACTTCATCGCCAGTACTCAGGAACCCGAACGGACCCAAGCGATAGTTTGGGACCGCAAGAACCACGTCGGCATCTAAGAGGTACTCTGGTCCGTACAGACCAAGGCTATTAGACCCCAGTTTGAGAAACCCTCCGTGAATCCATATCATAACCGGAAGCAAGGTGGAGCTTGCATTTTTGGGGAGCTGTATTCAGGCAAACCTTGAAATCAGTCTTTGAAGTCAACAATTTTCATGCAGCTCAATCACCTGTGTTGTGTAGACGTTGATATGTAGGCAGTCCTCCACACCAACAGCCGCAGTCCTACTGATTTGTGGACATTTGTTTCCATCAACGTTAGCATTGAAGGTACCGGTCCAGGGTTCAGCTGCTACGGGGTTCGCGAATCTGTCAAGAAATGTGGTCCTCAAGTCAACGAGCATAGACATGAGACAAGTTTGAGTCGATCATTCGGTTATTGGCATTACAAGAGGAATATAGTCACTTTTTCGGGCCTGAAATCAGCCATGAAAACAGCTAGAATGTAGCTACCATGTTCTTTCGTTTCCAAATGTATAATCTTTCGGGCAAACAGGTGTTTGTACCTATAGGTATGGTCAGACAGGGTAAGCGCACCAGTGACTGAACTGTATCGCGGGTCGTGGGAGACCCGATCGTTTTTTTGAATCTGCCATATCCTCTAAACCCAGTGGAGGGCCGGAGAATTTTACAGAAACATTCACGAAAAACATGAACAATACACGAACACCCATGTATTCATAATGTCAAAATTTTCCAAGTTGCGATTCGCGAAAAAAATATGTTTTTTCCATGAATCAAAAAACCACCTCCGGCACCTCAAAGTGTAACTCTTGTTCTTCAAATTCATGGGTGATGAAGTTCATTTATCGATGAATGAAGCCATGATACTGATTTTTAGGAAAAAAACAGTCTCTTTCTTTTTGTTATAAGGAGTAAGCAGTGGTACGTTTATGTTATATATTCGTTGAGACTTTGACCGACAATTTGAAGAAAAAAATCCAAAGACAACTACATCCGCCATTTTTTAATATTTCGATTTCGATGTTGTGAATACTCATATTCCCTCACGGCCTTAGGCTCGAGGACCTTTACATACGTCATATGACGTTCATCTTATCAGACCCGATAAGATCAACGTTAAGATAATGCAGTAACCATAACAGTAAAGATAACAGTGACGAGAAATATATTATTAAAACGGATTAAAAATTGCTCGCAATACATTTTTGGAAATTATTCTCTTGCAGTATTTTCACATTTCGTGAACCAATTTTGACGAACTAAAAATCAACAACGTCTATTTGCGGTACAGAAGCGTGCAGATTTTCGATGCGCCCAAAACATACGATTCGAAACGAACCTCAGATCTCCGACTGGTGGCTGTGCGTAGGGAATCCCTAGAAAACCGGAAATAGTTCGATTCCGGCGAGTCGGCAGAGTAGTTCCTCGCAGTGTTCCCTGAGAAATGGTCACTTCCGGTTGCGTAACATTCAGCTCCTGGACATAACAGCTTGGCCAGAAAAAAACAACGATCAAAATTACTCGGCTATAAAGCACGATGGTCCCTAGTTTGAGGATATCTCCTTCTGACCGGGGTCCCATTTCCGATTGTCTTCTCAATTCAATGCAAGCTTCCAGGTAAAAATTGTCTAGACTGCTGGACAGTTCTGCCCGGAGGCATAAAAATAGCGAGGTTTCTTCCGTTGATCAGATATTGGGATAACAACAAAAAGTCACTTCGATTGGCGGAAGAAGTAATCTCATTATTTTGATAACCCCACGCGAATACACCTTCATGCTGAACTGTTTGGGATCTTACGAGAAGTATAGATCTACTAGCCGAAATACTAGACAATAACTCGGTCGAATTTCAATTCACAGTTTTCGACAACTTACTGCCCAATTTTTTTTTTTTTTCTAGATCCAAAACAGTTTAGTAAGACTTGACAAATTTCTATCAGTCGAGTTCAGAGCAAATTGCGTGGTTTAAAACGTCGCTGTGAAGTTGAGAACATTCTCCATACGCGCGTATCTTAGGCACTGACGCCACCGCGACTGACCATCACATGTACACTACGCGTGGGCCGTAGCAGCCTCCCGAGCGAACCGCATGTGTGTGACAGTCCATCTTGGATGAGCGTCGATTCTAGAGCGGTTTGATGTTATTCCGCAATCTGTGGTCCGTTGATCACAGATCTGAGTGAGTCTCGCTGCCAGTATCAGCCTCGTCATTCCGCGGCTCCAACCTCCCACATTATTCATTGTCGAAGAAATAAAAATGTGGTCCACTTCGAGATCGCTTGTGATACTTTTGTGCGCGTTCAACGCCGCAACCGGAGCTGGAGGAGAGGAGCTGAGCAACCATATATCCGGGGAAGAAACCGCGGTCCACGAGCCTCCGGACGCTTCCACGAAGGCAGAAGAGACGGGGTCCGAGTTGCAGGACAGCGACACTGACACTCTGTCGCTCGAGGCTCGGTTTGATAAGGGAGTCGAGGCATACCTCGACAACGAGTGGGAAGACTGCATCGAAAACTTTGAAAAAGCGATTGTGGGGTAGGATTTTCTTCGACGTTCTACGTGGCGTTTGACCTTTGGTCAGATGACGATTCCGCGCTGTTTTATAACTCTAAATAACTTTGGAATATGGATATTCGATTCTATTGTTTTTGTTTTTTCAATTATCGGCGCTTGTAGCTACAGGGAGTACAAAAATTCGATTGTTGGGTGTCGGAAGAAATGCCGAGGCGAAGCGAACGCCGCTGAACCGATATTTCCCGGAGACGTAGAGGACTATCATTTCTACGAAAAAAAAGTTAGAGAGACCCTGTGTCTTATGAAATGCAAGAATCTTGTCTCGACCAGGGATATCAAGGCCAAACAAGGACTGCCCGAGTACATCGAGGTCAAGTACCTCGAACGCAGGCCTTACGAGTATCTTCACATTTGCTACTATCAGGTGCGTTAAATGAAATGTGTAAAGAACTTAGGATTAGCGATAGATCGTTATCACACGAGTCTTCCATAGATGAAGCGGAACCAGGATGCGGCGAACGCGGTCTTCAGTTTCTTGGCCTTGCACAGGAGCCACGAGCTGAGTTTGAAGAATTTGCATTTTTACGCTGATTTACCGGACGTCGACGAGGACAAGCTCGTAGATTTAGAGGCTGAACCATTTTTAGCTGTATACAAAGCTGGGGTCGCGGCTTTCAGCGCTGAAAACTACCCCGAAGTCGTTGAACAGCTCGAAAATTCAATCAAGGCTTTCATTGAGGCTGAAAACGACTGCAGATTCTACTGCGAAGGACCCTTCGACCAGGGGTGGCATCCCGATTTTACCATGTCCGTCGCAAGTGGGTATTTCGGACATTGGCCCCCATGTCGGAACTCGGCAGCACCCTGACTTTCTTTTAGAATCTTCACTTCGAGAACCACATTTATTTATTTTTTTACACTTTTCAGATCAGTTTGTCTATGGGTTGAGATGCAAACGTGGCTGTACGCGCCGATTGAATATCGTGGACGGCGAGGCGCGGGCTAACTTGCTATTGGACCACTATCATTATCTGCAGTTTGCTTACTCCAAAGGTAAGTTTTCCACATTCAAAAAATAATAATTTATCCTCTTGATTTCTTGATAAGTGATCTAAAATGACTTCTGAATTTTTTCCAAACTGCAAACATCGAATTCTGGATCATTGTTCCAGTGGGACGACTCAGAGAAGCTTGTGCCGCGGTCGAGAGCTACTTGTACTTCATACCGAACGATGAAACGGTCCTAAAAAACAAGGAATACTTCATGGGATTACCAGACGTCAAAAAAGAATACTTCGAACCTCGACAGGTAATTCATCTTTCCATCAACATTCAAAGTGAACTAACTCATGAATTCTTGTCTGGGATTGCCGAGGATTGATTCGAAGGGAATAAAACAGTTTAATCGAATTAAAACGAATTTTTCTCCACACAGGAAGTTGTGTTGTACTCTGAAAGGCAGGAATACGAACTACGGCTGCTCCTCTTCATCCAAGACGAGTTCAAAACTTTCGCAAATTCTACGACCAATTGATATTCGATCCCCCTGCAAGCAGCCATACGTGCATTCTTAGTAGACAAGAGAACTTCGTTACACTGTAAATAAAAAACTGATTAATTTTGTACTGTCAATAATGTTGTGCAAAGATAATAAATAACAACATACCGAATCGACGTGACGTGCAGAAGGTATCGACGGAATCCATCTGGAGCGACTCCACATCAGCCTAGGGTGTAATATACGAGTAATGTGAGGTGACACCTCTGCCTGCAATTCTGCCTATCAGCGGGCAAACGCCAACATTGCACAAAACATGAGACAGCAATTAAATAATCATACGTTTTTTTTACATACAACATTGTGACTGTTTGGTATGAGTATTAATTTCCCCGACGACTAAATTACCATCCACTTTAACGAATATAACTTTATTTCGTTATTCTCGGAAATGAATGAATTAACTTGCGTTATATTCATTTCCAAAAATAATCATCCTTTGTCTTACGATCAATATGCGAACGTCAGATACTCAATGTCAACGACCGCATATAATTTTCGAGACCCCGCATACACTCATTTTTTCATATTTGTAACAGAGAGATAGAGTGTGAGCTGATATAAATAAGTAAATATATGGGAGGTCCGATGAGGGGTCATTCAAATATTGATTTCACCCACCTCTTCACATTACGTAATACAACTCGATCGTTCCAGCCTTCTCTCCGGCTGAGGTGATAATAACGCTGCATCTGGTGTGACTATACCCAGTTGTCGACACACTTTCACCAGGAATTGGTACATTTCACGCCATTAACAGTGTCCAGATTCATTAGCCACATTCAAAGTCGAGATGGATTTTCGAAGCTATGAAATGTCGAGTAAAGTAGAGTGGAAGCACGCAAAGGAACCATACACGTGGTCTCAGATAGCGGAGAGAACGATATGGAAGTACCTCTTCTTTTTGGTACTCTACCACGTAGGGTGTGTCTTGGCACTAGCCTCTTACGCTTTCGGTCTTCACTCAGTTCCGATGAAGTGGTGGACGATTCTCTGGAGTGAGTGTGACTGAAATCCTGTCGAGTGAATCACAACAAATACCACTAACAGCGCATGATGTGTAATATTTTACTTTCAGACATGGTAGTCGGCCTCGGTATATCATTCAGCATCAGCGCAGGGGCTCATCGCCTATGGTCACATCGTTCTTACAAGGCCAGACTACCCTTAAGAATAATGCTGATGATGTTCTATTCCTCGGCAGGAGTGGTATGACACCAATCTTTAACATCCTAGTTATCGCCATTCTCAACTCGGATCGTGTTGACCATGCAAAACTGCTGCAAGTTTGGCCGAAGACGTCATGACGATTGTTTTTGTACAGTATCCGATTTACAACTGGGTCCGTGATCATCGAGTTCACCACAAGTATTCGGACACTGACATAGATCCTCACAACCCGAGTCGGGGATTCTTCTTCTCTCACATTGGTTGGCTGTTCATGACGCGGCTTCCCGAGGCCCTCCGCAAGTTAAGAGAAGTCGACATGAGTGATATCGAGGCGGATTCAGTGGTGATGTTCGAAAAGCGGTAGGTACTCGGATAAGACGGTATTTGACCACTCAATCCCTGGGATGGTGGCTCACTTTCTTCTTTTCTCGGATCGCAGATACTCGGGGAGATTGCATCTGTTATTGTACTTGATCCTCCCGATCGCGATCCCCGTCACACTATGGGATGAGACAGTCATACATGCTGTCCTGACGCAATTGTTCATCCGCCATGTGTTGTTCTTGCATCTCGCTCTCGGCGTCAATAGCGTGGGACACCTTTGGGGGATTCGTACATACAACAGGTGAGATCCAAGTCTGATGGATGGCCCACAAAATCGGTGTGATTGTATGACTATTTCAGATCGATTAATCCTGCGGATAACAAGCTTCTTTCTTTGGCGACACTGGGCGAAGGGTCGCACAATTACCATCACACATTTCCCTGGGACTACAAGAGCTCGGAAGATCCATGGCGTAGTTTTAACACCACAGCACTGTTCATTGAGTTGATGGCAAAAATCGGATTGGCGTACGATCTGCGAGGAACTTCACCCGAACACATAGAAAAAGTCGTTGATCGCATCGGATACAAATCGAAAATAAATTAAGATCACTAAGATTTTGACAGGACCTTTGCGAAATATCGATCGACATACTCTTGCGCTTTTGTATAATACATGATTCAAAGTTATGGTGGAGGGCGTTCGTTTTAGATTTCGGGAATATATGAAAGGCTAAAATAATATACGTTATAGGTAACAATAAGGTTAGATGTTTCCTTATGATCAACGGCGGATTCCAATCTTTTGCTGCCCTAGGCCCGTAACGCTGGGGCGCCCCTGTTAGGCAATTTTTTTTCGCACACCCAGTCGCAAAATGCCACTTTTCATACTTCTTGAGCGGGTGCGAAACAGCACTTTGCGCCCGAGGGCCGAAAAGATCTGTTTTGCGCCCGCTCAAGAGGTATGAAAAGTGGCATTTTGCGACCGGGTGTGAGAAAAGAGGCATTTCTGCAGACCAGGTACTAAGAAAAAAAAATTTGGCGAGTGTGCTTGCAGTACACTCCCCTTCGGCTAGTACTGTAAAATTGCACACTCGAAAAATAGTCCTTTGCGCCCTTGATAAACAATGTACTATTCTTTCCATAAAGTATAAGCTATAAGCAATTTTTTTCATGCTTCAAATCGAAATACATATATCATGAACAAAAGCATAAAAGATTAATGTTAAATGCATACAGCCATGAAGAAAAAAAGGTTTTATAGCACTTACATAACATTATTTCGATATATGCATGTATTAAAAGAAATCAAGAAAATAATATTAAGATCATGTAAAATCGAATAGCTGTAAGTTTTCTGATCAAAAGAGACACTGACAGAAAAAAAGTCGAGGCTTCAAGTGAATCAGGTGTAGCTCCGGTTGCCTGCTCTAGGCGCACGAACTGGTCTCACGGTAACGTATGTACAGGTATGAAGTGCTCAAATTGGATTCGGTGTAGTATGTCAATGCGGTGACATCGCAACAAGATCCCGAGAAAAAGAGTTTCACATACAATTATTCAATAATTATGTGATAAGAAATATGCTTACATGGTTTTTTTTCAACGTTGTCCCACCCCTCTTACCCCGGATCCCGCCACAGTTAAGGTGAAATAAAAGTCACGTGACCTCGATATGATTTACACTTGGAATTTTTAAACGCTATTTTCTCAACCAAAACACATTCGATTGATATGAAATTGATATCAGTGACGTAGAAAACCTTAATGAAGCGCCTGCCAATCGTAGATTTTCGAATATCGAAAGACATGATCAGAATTTTGTGTAACAATATTGTTCTGTAACCCAAGGAGGTGCTGCCCCTCGTGGAGAGAGGCAGCACTTCCTCGGATTACGGAACAATATTGTGAAAAAACTGTTATTACGTCTCGACTTTCAAAAATCCACGATTGGCAGGCCCTTCATTGAGTTTTTCTACGTCACTGATATCAATTTCACATCAATCAAATGTATTTTGGCTGAGAAAATAGCGTTTGAAAATTCCAAGTGTAAATCATATCGAGGTCACGTGACTTTCATTTCACCTTAACATAACATCTCCGCGTTCCCAAATGCGATCACATACACACGATGCGTTCGCGAACTCCGTCTCAACCAATCGGTTCAAACTGGTCAACCGACTCAACCAATGAGAAAGCTTTAAATTGTCGTAGACGTTGTTATAACTGTCAACTGTTTATAAACAAACGATTGTTTTTATGGAATGTTTAGCGCGAAAATTCAAAGTCTACGAAATTGCGATCGATGAAAGAAACAAAGAAATAGCTTGAAAATTCCTCACGATCTCACAAAGGATTTCTTAGTTCGCTGTAAACATCGTCGCGACCCAAATATAACCTAAAAATTGATATAACCTAGAAAAAAGGTAAAAACTCCTATTTTTATACGATTTTAAAGATATGAAAGATGTCTGATGCGTTTGAAGAGATTCAGGCGATAAAGATAAAGAGAAACAGTCTCCGAGAAAAGTTACAAAAACGAAAACGGGAGAGACACGAATTATTCACTCTCACTTCGACCCCGACCGCGGTAGAGGCGACGACAACAAGCGGTAGGGGCTCCCTGTCATCTACTTACGAAACTCATGTTCAATTGTTTCAACACAGTCTCTTGTCTCCTTCACAGAAACAACAACAACAACAACAACTGTTACGAAACCTGAAACAGTTGAATACGAACAAGATGTGTTACGAATGTTGCACGAGTCTGGACCAAATCTGCCGATCACGTCTACAGAGCTGATCGAACAACTCAGAAAATCGCTCAGCGTCGATGTATCGGTCTCGGATATCAACAAGCTGCTGGAAAAACTGTCCTCGCAGGACGTCGTCAGGTATAAACGCTCCGATCTAGTCGGAGACGCGATATTCGTAGCTGGATTATCAATTTGTTTCAGGATCAAGGAGATCACGGAGAACGATGTCGTCGGGTACACGATTCTTTCCGTCACGGAAGCCAACTCGCAATTGGAACCAAACGCGGATCCAGGAGAGGCCGATATCGGAGAGGCAGAGGAAAGTCCGCCTGAGAAACAGGCGAAGATAGAGAAGAAGAACACGGAGGACATAATGTCGCTGATATCCATGCCGACGATAAGAGAGAAAGAGAGCAAGAAGGTCGGGGAACAGATACTAGACCTTTTGTCCAAACAGACTTCCAAGGAAAAGTCACTCGCTGAGAGATTCAGGTCTCAAGGGGGAGCGCAGGTGATGGAATTCTGTCCGCACGGAACCAGGACCGACTGCTCGAAGCTCAATGGGCAACCCGGGACCGGGCAGGTCGGGTACAACGATAAATGCAAGAAATTACACTTCAAGAAGATCCTGCAGAGCCACACGGACGAGAGTCTGGGAGACTGCAGTTTTTTGAATACTTGTTTCCACATGGATACTTGCAAGTAAATAACTCGCCTCTCGTCACACCTCAGAGCATCTAAAATTCATTCATCTTTCAGATACGTTCACTACGAAGTAGACGGTCCAACCGCCCAGCCGAAAGACTTGGGCGAAATGGACGCCGCGACGAGCAGCTCGCTGGCCAAAATTGCCATGTTAGACCCCAAGCCATTGAGCAACAACAACAGTTCGACCGGCAGTTCTGACCTCACCTTGTACCCCCCGCAATGGATCCAATGCGATTTGAGATACCTGGACATGACCGTGCTCGGGAAATTTGCTGTGATAATGGCAGACCCGCCGTGGGATATCCACATGGAACTTCCCTACGGCACAATGTCAGACGACGAGATGCGTCAGCTGGGAATACCCGCGTTGCAAGACGAGGGACTTCTCTTCCTATGGGTAACAGGTCGCGCGATGGAACTTGGAAGAGAGTGTCTTCAGCTCTGGGGCTACGACAGGGTAGACGAAATTATTTGGGTGAAGACCAACCAGCTCCAGAGAATTATACGGACTGGTAGAACCGGGCACTGGCTCAATCACGGAAAAGAACACTGTCTAGTGGGGATGAAGGGATTCCCCAGAGTGAACAGAGGCTTGGACAGCGACGTGATTGTAGCCGAAGTCAGAGCGACCAGCCACAAGCCTGATGAGATATATGGGATCATAGAACGCATGAGTCCTGGGACCAGGAAGATCGAATTGTTCGGAAGACCGCACAACGTTCAACCGAACTGGATAACATTGGGCAATCAGGTCGATGGCGTTAGGCTTATTGATCCACAGCTTATCAAGGCATTCAAGAAACGATATCCTGATGGGAATTCGATGAAGCCTAGTAAATCGTAGCTAATTATAAGTTTGGCTGGTCCGTTTGGTCATGCAAACTTCACACAGGGCAGAGACTCGGCTCAGTCTCATACTCATTAATGTACTTGACGCGATACTCTGCCGAGTCTTCTGATTCCCCAACAGTCGTAGTTACGGGCTCTGAATAGTTATTTTCTCACACCCGGTCGCAAAATGCCACTTTTCATACCTCTTGAGTGGGCGGAAAACAAGTCTTTTCGCCCTAGGGCAGGAAAAAGAAGTTTCCGCTTGAGGGCGAAAAGACCTGTTTTCCGCCCGCTCAAGAGGTATGAAAAGTGGCATTTTGCGACCGGGTGTGAGAAAACCGTATTTTTTCACGTTTCACATACTAGATTGGAATATAAAACTCAATTCTATGATTGTAAGGTTTTTTTTCTCTCGAAATACTCAACAAACTTCTTCTTCTGATTCGCTGATCGAAGCAGAGCGTAATTCTCCGCGGGTTCTGATTATAGTCTTTATTTCGTTATCACAGATTCAAAATAATGGAATTAATCATTTTATTTGAGTTTTTGATATTATAATGTGTTGTAAAAGTTGTTTCCAAAACTATCGACGTACACCTATCTATTTACAATAAATTTGTTAAACCGGTGTTATAAAATATATTAGCAATACGGTAGGACAGGGTGTCTCGATACCGATCAATTCCAACCGATCATATTGGAGACTCGAATCGACTAGCAAAGGGAAGAAAGTTAATACCGTCTGTGTCAAACTCGTTGCCTTGCGGGATGCTAGGAAACATATTTTCTTTCCCCACGCTTTGAATTATGGTTTCCAAAATGATGAGTGAGAAAAAAACTAGAACACGGTATTGAGACACTCTGTGAACTCTGTTGCTAGAGTCTTTTAAAAGCTACCAATACGCCACTAGCAGTGACGTATCACGTAAAACGCGGTTTTCGGTATAAAATATCGTTTTGTAAAACCTGTATATACCATGTATACCGTGAATATGATAAAAAACAAAGAACGGATGGATAATTAAGATAATACTAATAATACTAAAATTATAAAAAACGAATACGAGAATTCAAGGACAGTACTACGTACACACTTAGAAAACAAAAAACCTGTATCTACTTGGTAAAATTAATTTACAATAACGTGAGAATACTTCTCACCTACACGGAGAAAACCCGACACGAGTCGTCAATGTAAGCACATTGATCACCAATGAGACGTTCGAAAAAAAATCTTTCTCATTGTTGAGCAATGTGAGAACACTGGCTAACGGTGTCGCTTCATTGGTCGCCGTTGTGCTACGCATGAAGTTGACTCTCACGGGCAAGCGATGCGTGCACATTCATAGTTCAAGTGTGCGCACTCGGAGCTCGTGCCTCTTTCATTGGTGAGCAATGTCCAGCTCACTACTGAACTTGTATACGAAATATTCGGGAAGGGCGCAAGATTCAGTGGTGAGCTGGACATTGCTCACCAATGACAGAGGCACGAGCTCCGAGTGCGCACACTTGAACTATGAATGTGCACGCATCGCTTGCCCGTGAGAGTCAACTTCATGCGTAGCACAACGGTGACCAATGAAGCGGCACCGTTAGCCAGTGTTCTCACATTGCTCACCAATGAGAAAGATTTTTTTTCGAACGTCTCATTGGTGATCAATGTGCTTACATTGACGAATCGTGTCGGGTTTTCTCCGTGTAGAAGTGCCTACTTTTACACTGACTGAAAAATAGTTAAAAATCATGAACGGAACGAGATGATATCGATAGAGTCGAGTCAAGGTGGGTCAGAAGTAGGGAATCGATGTACTTCAACGTTTCTACGACTGGGTTTGGCGTTCTTTTCAGAAACTAAGTTCAGTTTCTGAAGAGGACACATTGACTCGTTATTTCTGACCTGCCTTGACTCGACCGTCAGTGTAACGGATTTAAATGACTTTTTACATTCGATAAAAGCGATGAATTCCGTTTGTCAAAAAGAGTATAATGGAAAAATTCGAGTATCCCAGTCCTCTAGAATTTCATTCTCTCTCTCTCACTCCAGACTCTGAGCAAGATCAACTGTTGCATAAATCTAAGCCGTAATTAGTACAATTGTTACTCCGTTATACTTTCGGAAATTGTTTCAGATGCTTTAATATGTGCTTCTTCACTTCTCTAAACGCGTCTGAATAATATCGATCAAATTTAATCAGACGAGGCTGATGCTGTTTCTCTTGTCTCTAAGGAGGCTTTTTCGAAGCGAAATTGGAAAATTGCCGTTGCACAAGTCGCCTACGGACTTTCGTTTCCTAGTTTCTTTAATTCTTGGAGTTTGAGGGCTTGATTTAACAGTTTTAATCGATTTACTGGCTGTTCTATCCACGCGCTCTTTGTTCTCTTTACTCTCGACGAAACTCTCCTCGCAGCTTTCGTTTATCTGCATGAGAGAATCGATCCTTCGAAACGATTCAATCCAATGTCGTTTGGCATGTTCGTCCTCGGTGTTCAGAATGTGGTCTCCGATCTTGAAGCCATTAGCGTGACTCTTTCCATCATACGTGACGTCAGCCTGAATCTTGAATTGCTCTTTGACCACGACTGGGAAACACGGATTACACTTTCTCCCCGGTCTCCTAGCCGGTCGAGCCAGAACGAAGCAATTATTGAACAGGAAGCAGTGGAGTTTCTGCAAATTGAATATCATCGATTAAAAACTGGCAAAAAGACCAAAACGTCGAAGACAAAGTCAGCACCGTTCCTCTGGCGTCCCTCAGCTGCCCTTCGGTGATTAATTCAGAGGCGTTTTGTACATTTTTGTGGGGGTCGTATACCGGCGAAGGGTTGATTCTGCTCTGGGCTAACTTGCATTCCGAGATTCCCATAGCTTCGTCAATTTCTTTGAGTAACTTGGACAATATTCCACTGGCTTTTCTGAGCAGTATTTGATCGGAATGATTGGACGGCGTGTGTCTCAGAATCTCGTTAACAAGGAGAGGATACTTGACGACCCTTGACCGAGGGACGTCGATATACGTCCATAGATCAACCGAACGAGGAACGCTCGTACGCTTTTTTAAAAACTCCTGCAACCTTTTATTCGTCACACGTTTTGCGTCCAACAGATGTCGCGCCCATACTTGAGTCCTGCAACGATCCACGTAGAGACCCCCGAGATTTGGAAGCTGTGGGGGTTCAACGATTAGAAAACCGGTCAATTTTTATGTCTGTAAAAGTTGATTTCAGACTATGTTTCAAACAAACATAATGAGTATGATTTTACATATCAGGTTGATACAATATGCACCAACCCAATCGATCAGAGTGTTTCCAACGGCCTCTGTGAACCCAGACCCATCTCTGAGCTGGACCAACTGGTCTCTGAGTTTCTTGTGCAGTTCAACGAGGCTCGGAACGTCTCCGAAGAGAGTGGATATCTCCGCGGGTGTGAGGATGTCGGTTTTGATCAAAGGCTCGTAATAGGATTCCTTCATATTGTCGAGCTCTCTGAGCAGGACTTCCTCTCCGCAGCATAGCTCGTAGATCGCTTCCTGTCTCTTTACCTCTCTCCTGCTCAGACTGGAGTCCAGACAACCGCCCAAATTACCTTCCGCTATGTCCACAATCCAGCTGCGGATAGCCACCTGATCAAGTCGCTCGGTGTTTCTCTTTGATCTGCGAAAAAACGAGGCAAATTAACGAAACGGTTTTGGAATTGGGTGCGAAGCGACGCTCACCCCTTCTTCAACGTTCCAAAATCCGTTTCTTCTCCTAGCAGGGAGAGATCGGCGTGCGAAACCTGGGACCCAAACGACCTCTGCAGAACGCTTCCGAACTTGCTCGGGGTCGAAGTAGAGGAGGAAAAGAAGCTGGAGGCCACCTCGGTGATCCTCCGTCTCTTTTTTTTCTTTATGCTTTCAGATCCCATTGAGATATCCATGGAACTGACGCTGGCGGCGTCGCTGTTTCGACGCTTCCTAGATCGCTGGATGGAAAAGTGTGTCATTTTGACGTTGTTTCGCTCCTGATCCGTGGCGCGAGAACATGCATGGCTATGATCTAGCTTTCATGACGTTGTTGTCATGCTTGTATGTGATAATATGAATGTGCGATTGAAGACGAGACGAGAGAAAGAAAAATTACGGCTTACCATCCAGAATCTTTTTTGCGGTTCTGGGAAGCGATCTTTCATCGAAGTGTCGCGATCTTCTTCCATCGCGTCTCTTGATTACGTGGATCGTTCTTTTTTATGAATAACTGATTTTTCTAAACTTTTACTAACTTTGGAAGAGATTCGAGATGTTGTAATTTTGTAAACACCGACGACAGCGGTTATTTGATCGATTCACACGCACTGTTCGACGCCATTTTGGATTTTTTGAATCTCGTTGATTCGATGCTGACGCTACCTGGTGGCGAATCCCTGAAGCATCCTAGTATGCAATTACACCCAGGGACGGGTATGGCCCGTTAGGACCACTTTTGGACTGGACTGGACCATGGTGGAAGTATTACAGAAATTTGGTGTCCAATAGTAACGTGTCCGAAAAATTTGGTGTCCGATATAATGACGTCGTGTCTGAAAGGGACTTTCGTGGATCGATATTTAGCTCGTGTCCAATCGCGAAGTGTCCGAAAACTTTGGTGTCCAATCGGGACGTGTCCAATAATTACGTGTCCGATAAACAAAATTATTGGACACTTGTCCAATCCGAAAGTGTCCTAACGGGTGATTCCCACCCAAACGCGAGGAGTACGTACGGTTGCCCGCTTCAGGCGCACCTAGCGGTCCGTATAGCGAGAAACTCACGGTACAAGGGCTTGACTAGAAACGAGAGTGACGGGGTAGGAGCGCTAGATGGTCATGCACTTAGAAGATCATTTATGGCGTGAGTATCGTAAAAATTGAAAAGAAGCCAGGAAAGAAAAGCTCCCGCCAACCACTGCTTGGAAATTACGCTGACAACTGTATAAGAATTATGTATGGGCCGGTCCGCGACAAAAATTTAGTCTTCTATACGCATGGCCATCTAGCCAGACGCTCCCACTCGCATCTCTTTCATTTCTAGTTAGGCCCTACATAGGTATACTGTAAATCTGGACGAAATCGGTGATTACAGGTAGGGACCCTCTTTTTGAAAATTTTAATTTGGAAATTGATAGAGACCCTCCCCTTGTTAGGTAACAGTTTTTGCGAACCTCATTCTATTTTTTTTCTGCAGCAAAAAGTACTTTTCCGGCAATGTCGTAGCTCTGATTCTCTTGTCAAATTTTGCAGTCCGGAATGTATGCATACGCAAAGGTATTTCCCCGTGATGAATATCGGAAACAGGACACCCGTTGAAAACTAGGAATAATTACGGACAGATAGATGTACGGCCTTTGCCACGGCATCTATATCTATATATAGTATTTGGACGTCATTTTGATCGATTTTCACCAGGGATGACCGGGCAGGTGGGCAGGTGGGCATGAAACTATCGAAATGCTTCTACGGAAAAATTTCAGTTTCAAAGCATAAAGCTTATGGAATAATAGGCAATGATCGACCTCGTCCGAGGCTTTCGTGAAGTAGCGAGGCATCCTCTATGTGAAAATGCTCTGAAAAGAGTTTCCATTGAAATTCATTTTATCACATCACCAACGATTCCAAACTATCGTGTTGTGTTGTATTGTAATTTATTTATGTGCCGTGGCCTGCATTATGGCCATTGGGCGAGCGAAAAAAATTCACGAGGGGACAATAAATTGGTTTCAAGTTCTAAAAATACAATGTAGATAATAGCTAGGAGAATCGATGATGAACATTGGTAGAAAATAATGGTAGGAGAAGCACGCACAAAACATAATAAATTGTAAGTAGGAAACATGAGTGAATAATTAGAATGAGATAACGTGGGGGAACTGGAATTATAGAATGATGTCTAAAACCAGTTTACAAGCTGGCACGGTAGGAAAACTCAACATGATACGTAGTCAACATATCGCGTGTCTAATGGCATAAGGACCTATGCGCCATTATACGACTTTTTGCTGTTCATATATAACGGCAAGAGGTCATTTTTTTTTTTGTATTTGGGATAAAAACCTGACGATTCGTTCATAAACGTTGAAATTTAATATTGTGTCAATTGAAAGCAGAAGGTCGTACCCACCAATTTTTTCTTAATTAGCGCTTATGTCCTTCTGCTTTTACCTTGGTTTTGTTTCTATGAGTTTTCGAAACGTTCTCGATTTCGATTTTTCTTTGCGTTTCACGAGTTTTTACATCTATTTGAAAAAATAATGAAAAATAAAACAATAAAAATGCCGCTCACGACCTTCTGCTTTTAACTACCAATATTTTTTATCGAATTGTTTTAACGGTCGTTCTTCCAATTTATCTTTGCGTTTTACGCGTTTTTACATCTATTTGAAAAAATAATGAAGAATAAAACAATAAAAATGGCGCTCACGACCTTCTGCTTTTATCTGAGTATTTTTTTCATGAATTTTCGAAACGGTCGTTTTTCCAATTTATCTTTGCGTTTCACGAGTTTTTATAACTACTTGCGAAAATCATGAAAAAAAATGGCGCTCACGACCTTCTGCTTTTAGCTACGAATTTTTTTTAATCAAATTTTTCGAAACGTTTTCGATTTCGATTTTTCTTCGTGTTTTACGCGTTTTTACATGTATTTGAAAAAATAATGAAAAATAAAACAATAAAAATGGCGCTCATGACCTTCTGCTTTTAACTACCAATATTTTTTATCGAATTGTTTTTTAATGGTCGTTCTTTCGATTTATCTTTGCGTTTCACGAGTTTTTATAACTACTTGCGAAAATCATGAAAAATAAAAAAAATAAAAATGGCACTCACGACCTTGTGCTTTTAACTACCAATATTTTTTATCGAATTGTTTTTTAATGGTCGTTCTTTCAATTTATTTTTGCGTTTCACGAGTTTTCACAGCTATTTGAAAAAATAATGAAAAATAAAAAAAATTACAATGGTGCTCACGACCTGCTTTTAGCTACGAATTTTTTTTCATCAAATTTTTCGAAACGTTCTCGAATCCGATTTTTCCTTGCGTTTCACGGGTTTTTACAACTATTTGGAAAAATCATAAAAAATAAAAAAATTACGCTTACGACCTTCTGCTTTTATCTTAGTATTTTTTTTCACAAATTTTCGAAACCGTGGTTTTTCCAATTTATCTTTGCGTTTTACGAGTTTTTATAACTACTTGCAAAAATCATGAAAAATAAAAAAGAATAAAAATGATGCTTACGACCTTCTGCTGTTATCCTAGTATTTTTTTTTCATAAATTTTCGAGTCGGTCGTTTTTCAAATTTATCTTTTCGTGTTACGAGTTTTTACAGCTATTTGAAAAAATAATGAAAAATAAAACAATAAAAATGGCGCTCATGACCTTCTGCCAATATTTTTTATCGAGTTGTTTTTTAATGGTCGTTCTTTCAATTTATCTTTGCGTTTTACGAGTTTTTACAGCGATTTGAAAAAATAATGAAGAATAAAACAATAAAAATGGCGCTCATGACCTTCTGCTTTTAGCTACGAATTTTTTTAATCAAAGTTTTCGGAACGATTTCGATTTTTCTTTGCGTTTCACGGGTTTTTACAACTGTTTGGAGAAATCATAAAAAATATAAAAATGGCGCTTTCGACCTTCTGCTTTTATCTGAGTATTTTTTTCTCATAAATTTTCGAAACGGTCGTTTTTCCCATTTGAAGAGTGGCACGGCAAAACGGTGTAAGTGCCATTATAATGATTTTTCAGGAGAGCAAAAAAACTGTCCCAAAATTCTACGAACTAATTTTTTTTTAATCTGAGAAAGTACTTTGTAGAGTTTTTCGAGCTCCTTGAAATGGCGCAAGAACCGATTCAATACAGCCATCTGTCTTCGGGAAAATGGTTCGCGAAAGTCGATTTTTTCCGTGCCAGTGTAAGTGCCACGTTTCGTGCCAACTTTTCTTTTTACTTTGGATACTGATTAAGAACGCAATTACGATGCTAAAATTATGAAAAAAATATGAATCTAAAGCTTGAACCTTAATGAACAAGATTTGGTTATAAATTTCCAAATTCGTATAAATTTTCAAATATTACGGGGCAAAATGGCGGACGAGGGAGGGATCGGAAACGGTGTAAGTGCCAAAATGAACATATTATCGTGAAATTTCGATGGAAAAGATAGTAGAACAGTACGAACACTAGTCCGATTCATCGATATAAGATGTTTTTCATCAAAAATCTCCAAAAAACGTCAGCCAGAGAAATAAACAACGGACACCGCAAAAAAAAACTTCCCTTCTGAACCAATATCATACTGATGCAACGAAATAAACACATAGTTCAAAAATTTAATACCACTATATGAATTACAATTTTTATTTATTCGTGAGTGAATATTATCATATTTGAATTCCAATGTGGGCTTAATCTTTTTCATTTGAAGATCATCAACTGTAATTCACTCGATAATAGGGAATTTGCATGAATTTTTTTTATTTTTTTTTTCAATACACGTGGGTATCAGGATCAATAGGAATTTTTTTTTTTAATTGTTCGGACGTAGTTTTTTTATAAATGAAGATTAAATAATTGATTGTTTGAATTCTGCGCGAAACGCCCCGATGTGAACCTGTTGCGCATGACGTCACTGAGTACCTCGGGTCAGACGGCCCATACGGTTTTATGTACATTAACATCGGACACGCGATCTCATCACGTCAGATAAACAAAACTGTCCTACTGATTCACAAAAAATGAAAGATACGAGCACAAAATCATTCCATGTCAATGAATATATCGGACAATATCACACAAAATCATTCTATTAATATTGCTTCGTCCCGAAATGTTCGAATACGACGACGTGAACAGCACCAAATACAATATTCATTAGAGTAATTCGTGAACAATGATCGAAAGTAGAAAATTCTTGATGATATACAGGATTTTTTACAATTAGTATAACGTATACATTTCTCCGCTGTAGAATATCGTGAAAATATTCATTTGGAGGTTATGGTAGGTGCGAGATATTTTGACATAACAATTGAGTTCCGAATTCCGTTCAGTTTTTACATTAAATGGTGCATAGATAAAATGCAAATCGAAATTCATCTTGAAACTGATGACGAATACACAAGATGAGGTGAAAAAGTAACTTATACGTGCCGGCTTTGAACGCCACGTATCTCAGCTACGCCAAAATTCTCGTTCTTACAAAAAACTCTGCGACCATAGTCGAATGAATCTTTGGCAAATTGTTCGAGGTAGCTTTTTGAAAGCAGATATCAGTCATTATATCGCACAAAATACGGATTATAACGATAAATGTTCGAAATAACTCAGTTCGCAGCAGTTAACATACGAGCAGCTCACCTCGACGTACTCTGTGACGTCATCAAGGGCGTGAGCCAATCACGGGCCGTCTACGTTCCCGCCCGTTTCAGCGTAAAATTAGCAATTTTTAATGATTTTTTGTCGTCCACAGGATGAATTTTTTCACTTTCGCAATGCATAATCATTTTTCAAAATATATATAGCACTGATTTTTCATAAAAATATTAATTTCGGAGAATCATGCAACTTCCCTATTCATATTTTTTAGTTTGTTGATTCTCACGATTATAAAATATGAAATACTTTCGGTAAATCTGATTCTGATAATAACTAAGATTGAAGAAAATAATATTACGCGTTCAGAATATTGATTTTGGTTGAAAAAAAAATCCGTTACATACACTGTGAGATGGTGCGGATGGCACATACACCGTTTTGCCGTGCCAACTTTTTATATCATCGCGAATAAATTTTTGTCAGCCATATCGTTTTGCAAGAATGTGTGTACGGATTTTAGAAAATTTTGTATACAAAAAAACGTATTTTCGAATTTTTGGCACTTACACCGTTTTGCCGTGCCACCCTTCATTTATCTTTGCGTTTTACGAGTTTTTACAGCTTATCAAAAAATCATGAAAAATAAAAAAATTAAAATGGCGCTCACGACCTTCCGCTTTTAACTACCAATATTTTTTATCGAATTTTTTTTAATGGTCGTTCCTTCAATTTATCATTGCGTTTTACGAGTTTTTACATCTATTTGAAAAAATAATGAAAAATAAAACAATAAAAATGGCGCTCACGACCTTCTGCTTTTAACTGGCAATATTTTTTATCGAATTTTTTTTTAACGGTCGTTCTTTCAATTTATCTTTGCGTTTCACGAGTTCTTATAACTACTTGCAAAAATCATGAAAAATAAAAAAAAATACAAATGACGCTTACGACCTTCTGCTTTTATCTTAGAATTTTTTTTTCATAAATTTTCGAGTCGGTCGTTTTTCAAATTTATCTTTTCGTGTTACGAGTTTTTACAGCTATTTGAAAAAATAATGAAAAATAAAACAATAAAAATGGCGCTCACGACCTTCTGATTTTAGCTACGAATTTTTTTTATCAAAGGCTTCGAAACGATTTCGATTTTTCTTTGCGTTTCACGGGTTTTCACAACTATTTGGAGAAATCATAAAAAATATAAAAATTACGCTTTCGACCTTCTGCTTTTATCTGAGGTTTTTTTTTCATAAATTTTCGGAACGTTCGTTTTTTCAATTCATCTTTGCGTTTGACGTGTTTTTACAGCTATTTGAAAAAACCATGAAAAATATATAAACTAAAAATAGCGCTCACGACCTTCTGCTTTTAACTACGAATTTTTTTTATCAAATTTTTCGGGACGTTCTCGATTACGATTTATCTTTGCGTTTTACGAGTTTTTAGAGCTATTTGGAAAAATCATTGAAAATCATTAAAAAAAATTAATACCACGTTTTGCCATTAGGGGAGACCGGGGCAAAATGATCCCCCTAAGGGAAAAATGACTATATATTAGTCTAAACTATTTATTTAAAAAATTCGAAGATAGAGGCCATGGATTGTACCATCCTTCGGCTACATTGTTGAATTTTTTCAGATTTTATGACTTGCTACAGTTGCGACAAATTTCGGAAAATTGCACCAGTGACAAAGGATCATTTTGCCCCATAGTGCGGGGCAAAATGATCCCTTAATTACAATATAGAAAACTATGTACATCTGGGTTTAAAAGTTTGATATTTAGTACTACACTGTTTCTTCAAGTGAATTATTAATATTATGTTTTTTTTTGCACAGTTATGTATTCTTACAGTCGGTTCTTAGTTAGTTTTACAGAAATTGTTTTCTAACGCAAAATGATCACCATGATAGTGCATGATAGTGCATGATAGTGGTGATCATTTTGCCCCAGGCCATAAATGATGATTTTGCCCCAAGTGCATAACCTTAACTAAATGTAATTTTTCGCCGCAAAAAAGTCCCGAAGGAAAAAAGTTTGCACACTGAATTGAAGCTATAGGTGTATCGTAATCTTTAGGTAATGTCGACATTTCGTTTATTAATTAGGTACAATGTTCACAGAGATCGACATATGGCAGTCGCCTTAGAACGTGAAGTCTCTGAAGTAGTTTTTCATAAGCACAACACGTAATAGGTACTTAAGTTTGCGTCCTTCTGTTGACATGCACAGTTTTCTACAACTACCACGCATGTTATTCAGGCAACAATGAGTTTCCGAGCAACGCCAATCAGCTCAGAACCTAACATGATCGTTTTGCCCCGCGGGATCATATTACCCCGGTCTCCCGTACGTTGTTTTTTACTTTTTTTTTCAAAATTGTAATGCAAGAACGACTTATCCGCCAAACTTACGACCTTTTGCACTTTCATTTTGCGATCTCGTAATTTCAATTGATTTATACGTTTTGACCGTTTTCGGAGCGAATAGCGTAAAAAAACAAATATACGACCTTATGCCATTAGACACGCGATATTTTAGTGTTCGGAAGAGGGCCCTCTTCACGTTACGATTGACTTCCGACACCAAATAAGAAATAATCATTATTCAAGTCGTCTCTGAATGAAAAATCATAGCCTGGAAATATCGTAAAATCCCCCGGAAAACCTATGATTCTCAGCAAATTTTGGAATCATATTTTAATAGACATTATGGCGACAACGCAAAATCGCGGACTATGCTACTGGAATATGCAGAATACGAACTTGTGCCTTACAAGGCCGGCGAAGTAAGATTTTCCCACGCACGGAGTGCTATTGGTTTTCGATGCGTTAAGAGCATGCTACACTCATTTTTTACTCTTCTTACCGACCTTACCGGGTTTTCACTCATAGCAAAGCCTACGCGTCGCGAGCGCGGAAAAGGAACCAAGAGTGCAATTCTAAACGGAATTCCGAAGATATATATCGTAAAACTTCTTTGTTTCATGCAACAATGAAGACGTATTCTTGAAAACTGC